>LNAC01001308.1:125834-147939 GCA_002007465.1 Ailurus styani
TCTCTCTGTGTCAAATAAATAAATAAAATCTTTAAAAAAAAAAAAAAAAAAAAGAAAACTCTACCAGACAGTTAAAGAAGGGTTAATACCTGTTTTTCTCAAATTGTCCCAAAAGAGAGATATGGAAGGAAAACTGCCAACTCCTTCTATGAGCCTAACACTACCTTGATTACAAAACCAGAAAAGACCCCTCTAAAAATAATTACAGGCCAAGGCTTCCTGATGAACATGGATGCAAAAATTCTCAACAAGATAATAACAAATTGAATCCAACAGTACAGTAAGAGATTATTCACCACAATCAAGTGGGATTTATTCCTGGGATGCAAGGGTGGTTCAATAGTTGCAAATCAATCAGTGTGATAAAGGACATTAATAAAAGTCAGGATAAGTGCCATTTGATCCTCTCAATAGATGCAGAAAAAAATATTTGAGAAAATACAGCAGGCTTTCTTGATAAAAGCCCTCAGGAAAGTAGGGATAGAGGGAACATACCTCAACGTTATGAAGGCCATATGTGAAACACATGCAGCTAATATCATCCTCAGTGGGCAGAAACTGAGAACTTTTCCTGTATAGTCAAGAATAAGAAAGAGATGTACACTCCAACCATTGTTATTTAACATAGTACTGGAAGCCCTAGCCTCAGCAACCAGACAACTAAAAGAAGTAAGAGGCACCAGAATCAGCAAGGAAGTCAAACTTCACGATTACAGACTACATGATACTGTATGTAGAAAACCCAAAAGACTCCACCAAAACATTGCTATAACTAATACATGAATTCAGCAAAGTTGTAGGATATAAAATCAACATACAGAAATTTGTTGCATTTCTGTACATCGTAATGAAACAACAGAAAAATAAATTAAAGAATCAGTCCCATTTACAATCACACCAAAAACTATAAGACACTTTGGAATAAACCTATCCAAAGAGGAAAAAAAAAGATCTGTACTCTGAATATTATGTAACACTTATGTAAGAAATTGAAGAGGGCACAAAGAAATGGAAAAACACCCCATCATAATGGATTGGAAGGAGAAACAGTGTTAAAATGTCTATATTACCTAAAGAAATTATGCATTTAATGCAATCCCTATCAAAATACCACGAGAAATTTTCACAGAGCTAGAACAAACAATTCTAAAATTTGTATGAAACCATGAAAGACCCCAAGTAGACAAAAATATCCTGAAAAAGAAGCAAAGTTGGAGGCATCACAATTCCAACCTTCAAGCTATACTACAAAGCTGTAGTCATCAAGACAGTAGGGTACTGGCACAAAGATAGTAGGGTACTGGGACAAAACAGATATATAGATCAATGGAACACAATAGAGAACCCAGAACTGAGCCCACAACTATATGGTCAAATAATGTTTGATAAATCAGAAAAGAATATCCAGTGGAGGGAAAAACAGTTTCTTCAACAAATGGTATTGGGAAAACAGGACAGCTACATGCAGAAGAATTAAAGTGGACCACTTTCTTACACCATACAAAAAATTCAAAATGGTTAAGAGACATAAATGTAAGACAAGAAAAAAAATCAGTCCTAGAGGAGAATGCAGACACTAACCTTGTTGACTTTGGCTGTAGCAAGTTCTTTGTAGAAATGTCTCTAGGGGCAAGGGAAACAAAAGCAAAAGTAAACTATTGGGATTTCATCAAGATAAAAAGCTTCTGCACAGTGAAGGAAACAATCAGCAAAACTAAAAGTCAGCCTAGGGAATGGGAGAAGATATTTGCAAATGACACAACTGAAAAGGTGTTAGTATTAAAAATATATAAAGAACTTATCAAATTCAATACCCAGAAAGAAAATGATCTAGTGAAGAAATAGGCAGAAGACATATTTTTCCAAAGAAGACATCCAGATGGCCAACAGACACATGAAAAGATGTTCAACATCACTCATCTTCAGGGAAATACAAATCAAAACTGCAGTGAGACTCCACCTCACACCTGTCAAAAGAGCTAAAATTAACAATATAAGAAACAACAGGCATTAGTGAGGATGTGAAGAAAGGGTAACCCTCTTCACTGCTGGTGGGAATGCAAAATGGTGTAGCCGCTCTGGAAAATGGCATGGAAGTTCCACAAAAAGTTAAAAATAGAACTACCCTATGAATCAGAAATTGCACTACTGTGTATTTACCCAAAGAATACAAGAATACAGATTTGAAGGTTTATGTGTATCCCAATATTTATAGCAATATTATCATCAATAGTCAAACTCTGAAAAGAGCCCAAGTACCCATTGACTAATGGTTGGATAAAAAAGTTGTGGTGTGTATATGTATTTATATATTTATACATATAATGGAATATTACTCAGCCATATGAAGAATGGGATCTTGCCATTTGCAAAAATGTGTATGGATGTCAAGTGTATTATGCTAAAAAATGAGTCAGTCAGAGAAAGAAAAATACCATATGAATTCACTCATATGTGAAATTTAAGAAACAAAACAGATGAATGTATGGGAAGGAGGAAAATAAAAAGAAAAAAAGAGAGAGGGATACAAACCGTAAGAGACTCCTAAATATATAGGACAAAATGAGGGTTGATGGAGGGAGGTGGGTGAAGGATGTGCTAGATGAGCGTTGGGTATTAAAGAGGGCACTTGTTCTGATGATCATTGGTTGTTGTATGTAAGTAATGAATTACTAAATTCTACTCCTGAAACCAATATTGCACTGTATGTTAACTAAGTAGAATTTAAATAAGAAATTTGAAAAGAAAAAAAAATAAAATCCCTTTACCTCTGCTCTGGGAGGATCCTAGCAAATTTAGAGAGGAATTTAATCTTTTAGAAAGAATAGTGGCTATTTAAATCCCCACTCACAGGGACCTAGACTGACTATTAAGGGGTGTTCTTCCCACCCATGATTATATGTTTGTTATGCAACAAGGTAGATGTCTTCCTGGAGAAAACTCCCCTCACAGAGGAAATATATACCCTAAGCTTTTCCCAGGCCTTCCTGTACATGATCAGGAAACAACTCAGATGGAGGTTTATAACCAAGACTTAATAGAAGCAATATTAGAGGTGTTCCCCGGCAAAGTAAGTGGTATGAAGTTGAACTATGTATTTTGAAAGAAGAGCATATTAATGTATTTTTTGAATGTTTTATGATGAGGGGAACAAAGCAAAAGAAAAAAATTGAATTTCCTTACAACTTATAGCCCACTGAAAAGTTCCTCCTGGAGGAACTCAACTCCCTCAATGTTGATACTTTGCTAGGGACAAAAGGCAACCTTAAGTTAACATTACCCTGCCCTCCATTATTCTGTAAGTCTCCTTTAATATATAAAAATTCACTTGGAAAATTCCTTTACCCCTCCCCACGGCTAAGATATATATTAGCAATCATCCTCCAAGCTTATGGTTCACTGATATACATCTCAAGGGTCTCGAGATTAGGGTTTTACTAAGCAATAGTAAATGATTTTATCCTTACAACTGCTAACCTCTCACGGTCCTGGAAACCTTGCTTCTAAATTCCTTAGAGACTTACACTAGCCCTAACTCCCTCCCAACTTGAAAGTATATAATCAGTCACCCCTCACAACGCCAGTGCAGCTATTTCTTCCCATGGGTCCTGTACCCATGCTTTAATAAAAGCACCTTTCCGCACTAAAAAAAAAAAAAAAAAAACCTCTAGTTTTTACTATGTGAAAAGATTTCGTGGCAAGAGCTAAATTAAGGTTTCAAATCACATTATTTTCTATCATAATTTTATTGTCAAAAGGTGGCATTATGCATTGCTACAAAACTTCTAGGTAACTAAAACATGAGAAAATCTATCCCTCTTCTCTTTTCTCAAAATTGCATTTTATCACTCATTATTATTATTATTATTTATTATTATTATTTTAGTTTTCCATTTTGTTGAAAATTGTGTTTGGCTTAATAAATAAAAAGCAAAAATATAATTTTCTTGAATGCTACACATAACATTTTTTGGGGAAAGGTTTACAGTATTAAGTTCAAACAATTAATAAATTTGTATCATTGATATTCATTAGAAAATATTGATAAAGATCATACTATGTGAAAGTCCTTATGTAGAGTGATGAAACTAAATATATTTGCTAATTCATATTGATTTTTCTATCCTCAATAAGACAAAGTTCATTTCTGTTAGTGAGTATAAAAATTTTTTCAAACTCCCCATTACCTCTCTCGATGATAGGTGTCAATAGTAAATAATTCTCAGAAAATAAACCTTAGTAGAAAGAAACTTAGAAAGAAACTAATCTCTTTCTGTTTGAGTGTATTTGCTCAAAAATATTATTTTATACCAAAGAGATTTGGAATTGAAGTCATCATTATTAATAACAAAATGTGACATACACACTCAAAGTGAATACAATGTTAGAATAAAATAGTGCAGAGTAAAAGTAAAAATCATAATGCATTGTGCTGCCACTTATACTTTGAGCTATTGATTAATAAATATGATACATCATTTAAATTCTCTATGCTTTCATATTATTATGAGCTCTCCCTGTATCCATGAGTCTTTTTTTCTGAATGTCATAAATATAATCCCACCAATACTAAAGAAATCAAATTATGAAATAAGTTAGTTGTTTAAAGCCTACATATAAGGTTCAATTTCAAGAATAAATTTGTCATCACTAGATTGACTCAATAAACTATCTTACCTGTTGTTTTGATCAAATAAGAATTTATTGATCAGGACACTTTTTAAACTAAAACTTAAGTCAGGGTAGGTTGATTTCTCCATGATTTAAACTTATTTTCAATCAGATTTCATTTTTTTCATACCAAATATACTCTATATCATGAATCAGATATTGAATGACCATTCCTAAAGTCTTATTATAATTCTAGTAATGAATCTTATAGAAATGATTTTAATTTTTTTAAATGCTCTTAGAAACTTGAGTAACTCAACTGAACAAAGTTTGAAAAGTTGTATTTCCTTCTAATTTCTTTTATTAAAACTGTCTACAGTCTTTTCATAGCCATGGTATTTCCTTTATTAATAGTATTAAATTATTATGCTATATAGCTCTGTCTATCCATATATATTATCTATCAATATCAAGAGAAAGTGAAATTTTTAAATAAAAAGGTATAGAACTGAAATTTCTAGGTCAAGAGGGGATAGGTTCCACTTAATTTTCCAAGTAATTTTAATATAAATAAAAAATCCTTGAGATTTCTCCCTAAATGTCTTGCAGGGACATGGTCAGTAATCACATAGATTGCCTTACTTCCTCAACATAAAGTATAAAAAGACAATGCAATGTATTTGGTAATAGTTTTGGAATATATACACACACACTGGGATAATCTATGAAACAAATAAATGACCTATATTGCTTAAATCCAGAAATCTGGTAAAGCTCCTGAAACCCTGACTTTACTGATAATACAAAGGCAATAAATTTGTATCTATCAGTAATCATTCTGAATGTAAATGGACTAAATGTTCACCTCTAAATACCTTGAGTATAAGAATAAATTAAAACAAACAAACAAACAAACAAACCCAAGACCCATGATTTCACTCATATGTGGAATTTAACTAAACAGAGGATCATAGGCGAAGGGAGGGGGGAAAAGATAAGATGAAATCAGATAGGTACACAAACCATAAGAGATTCTTGACTATAGGAAATAAACTGAGGGCTGCTGGAGTGGAGGTGGGTGAAGGTATGGGGTAACAGGATGATGGGCATTAAGGAGGGCATGCAATGTAATAAGAACTGGGTATTATAGGCAACTAATAATTCACTGAACTCTATCTCTGAAACTAATAATACACTAAATGTTAATTAATTGCATTTAAATACAATAACACTTTATAAAAACAAAAATAATTTTTTTCAACTAACATCTTTCATGTTGAAAGATGCATTCTTATTTTTTTATTTATATATTTTTAAAGATTTTTATTGATTTATTTGACAGAGGGGGACAGAGAGAGAAGGAATACAAGAAGGGGGGTGGGAGAGGGAGAAGCAGGCTTCCCGCTGAGCAGGGAGCCCTGATGCAAGGCTGGATTCCAGGACCCTGGGATCATGACCTGAGCCGAAGGAAGACACTTAACAACTGAGACACCCAGGTGCCATGCATTTTTATTTATTTTTCTTTTTTTAATTTAAATTCAATGAACCACATGTAGAAGAATGAAATTGGACCATTCTCTTACACTATATACAAAGATAAACTCAAAATGGATGAAAGACCTAAACATGAAACATGAATCCATCAAAATCCTAGGGGTGAACATAGCCTGCAACCTTGTCAGACTTGGCCATAGCAACTTCTTGCTAGTCATGTCTCCAAAGGCACAGGAAACAAAAGCAGAAATGAACTATTGGGAATTCATCGATAAAAACTTCTGCACAGCAAAGAAAACAGTCAACAAAACTAAAAGTCAATCTATGTAATGGGACGAGATATTTGCACATGACATATCAGATAAAGGGCTAGTAGCCAGGATATATAAAGAACTTTTCAAACTCAACACCCAAAAAACAAATAATACAGCCAAATGGGCAGAAGACATGAACAGACACTTCTCCAAAGAAGACCTGCAAGTGGCCAACAGACCCATGAAAAAATGCTCTACATCCCTTGGCATCAGGGAAATATAAATCAAAACTGCAGTGAGATACCACCTCGCACCAGTCAGAATGGCTAAAATTAACAAGACAAGAAACAACAAATGGTGAGGATGTGAAGAGAGGGGAACTCTCTCCCTTGTTGGGAATGCATGCTGGTACAACCACTCTGGAAAACAATATGGAGGTTCTTCCAGAAATTAAAAATAGAGTTACGCTATGACCCAGCAATTTCACTACTAGGGATGTAACCCAAAGATATTAGTGTAGTGATCTAAAGAGGCACCTGTACCCCAATAAGTTATATTTGACATACAACACTATAAGTTTAAAGACTAAACATTGATTTTAAAACTTTATATTGAAATATGACTGTCATAGTACCATTAGCTAACACCTTTATTGAGCCACATAATATTTCTTCTAGTGTTGGCAACAATTAAAATCTAGTGTTTTCCCAGGTGTTTTGCTGTCCATAGTTACTCTACAGTGTATTAGGTCTCGAGGACTTATTTATATTTCCCTACTAATTCATATTACTATAATTAATAGTGTTGAACACATTTTCATTCGCTTATTTGTTGTATCTGTTTTTGGTGTCATATCTGTTGACATAATTTGCTTATTAAAAAATGAATTGTTCATCCACTTTCTATTGTTTTAAGAAATCTTTATATATTCGACATACAAGTCATTTACCAGATATGTCTTTGATAATAGTTTCCTCTGGTCTGTGTCTTGGAGTTTTATTATTTTAACATTGTTTTTCAAAAGCAGAAATTTAAATTTTATGCAATTCAACTTTTAATTATTTTGTTAGTGCTTTTGGGGTTCCATTGAGAAATATTTGCCTAAATTACATATATGGTTTAATATGTGCCTAAATCACAAAGAATATATGCTTTTTTAAAGCTAGAATATTCTTTATTGAGATTTTCAATATTGATAACATCCTCTGAAATAACTTCGTGTAAAACGCAGGCTCAGTGCCCTATAATTAGTGTATTTGAGAACCACAAGTTTCCCTTAAAGGTTACTTAAATGTATAAGGCAAGACCTGAGTGAAAATAATGCACAATTTCAACATTTTTCTGACTGGCTTTCAAAATGGCAGTTGAAATTGTGGTACAAAATTGTACCTTTTTCTTTTTCTTTTAAACCCATGCAATGCTAACTCCTAAGAAACCTGACCCAGGAAAGCCTGAACTTGGACGGAAGCAAGCTCTGGCATCTGGTCGGTTGCGGTGGCACAAGGGCTGCTCAACCGCTCCGGCACGGAGGACACATCAGTGACCCTGACCTGCCCAACTGCCCTGTTGGCTAAGGGGTCACTTGTGGTCCTAGCACAACTCTTGGTTTCTTTTGCTGCTTTCCCAGCCTTCGGTGTCTGGATACTGAGAAAGATCCAAGGTCAAAACTCTGCTGAACATGCAGTCATCTTGCTCTGGATAGACGCCTATCAGCGCGTCGGCTTTGGAGTAGAACTCCTCTTTCAAGGAAATGATTATCATCTGAAACTGCTCTTGAGTCTGCTCTCTGATGTAACTGGAGACTGCTACTGGATCCTTCTGGTGAAGTTGAGCAGCTGTTACTTGTTTGAATCCACCTGGGTAGCCAGTGTGTGAGGAGTATAATTTTTGTTCCCATTTATTTCCAGAAAATGCAATGTGCCTTGTGTTCATTATGACCACATGATCCCCACAGTCACTCAGTTGATGGTATATAGGTTATGCAATCCTTGAAGTTTAACTGCTGCCATAGTAGCCAGTTTGCCAGGGGGCTGCATTTTCCCATCTGAAAGATACCAAACCCGAGCAAAAGTGGCCCATTGCTGGGGTGCCTTAGAGAAACTCGACATGTTTCCCCGGTAGCAGGACCGTCCTTTCCCTGAGAATATATGCTTTTTT
The DNA here is from genome assembly GCA_002007465.1 of Ailurus styani. Classification (NCBI taxonomy): domain Eukaryota; kingdom Metazoa; phylum Chordata; class Mammalia; order Carnivora; family Ailuridae; genus Ailurus; species Ailurus styani. The sequence continues at coordinate 134,351 of LNAC01001308.1, forward strand.
AATAGAAGTTTGTTTTTAAGCTTAAAATTTTTAGTTAAATTTATGAATTTAACAATGTGAGGTTCTGAATTTTTCTTCCTGCTATATCGAGATATAAATTGCAAATAATATGTATATATATTTAATTTATATAACATAGTGATTAAAAATATACATACATTGTGAAATAATTACCACAGTCAAGTTCTTTTTTTTTTTTTTTTTTTTTTTTTTAAAAATTTTTTTTTTTTNCAGAGAGAGAGATTACAAGTAGGCAGAGAGGCAGGCAGAGAGAGAGGAGGAAGCAGGCTCCCTGCGGAGCAGAGAGCCCGATGCGGGCCTCGATCCCAGGACCCTGGGATCATGACCTGAGCCGAAGGCAGCGGCTTTAACCCACTGAGCCACCCAGGCGCCCCACAGTCAAGTTCTTTAACTCATTTATCGCATCACATAGTCACCAATTTTCTTTTGTGTGGTGAAAAACAAGATCTACTCTCATAGAAAACTTTAAGCACAGAATACAGTATTATTAACTATATCACAATGCTATCCATTAAATCCCATAATTTATTGAACTTATAATTAACAGTTTGTACCCATAGATGAAAATGTCCTCATTTCTCCTATCCTCTGTAAGCCCTGGCAACTACCATTCTATTGTGTTTCTATAAATTTGACTCATTAAAATTCCACATATAAGTGAGTTTGTACAGTGTTTGACAATAGCTACCTGGTTTACTTCATTTAGCACAATGACCTCCAGATTCACCAGTGTCACATATGACAGTATTTCCTTCTTCTTATGCCTGGATAATATTATATTATATGTATATACCACATTTTTCTTTATCCATTTGAATGCTAATGGAAATTTACATCAATTGCATGCCTCAGCTTTTGTGAATAATGCTCAGTACACATGGAAATGGAGATATATCTTCAAGATTATGATTTAACTTTAGATATTATATGTACAAGTGGTACTAATGAATCATGTTGTATTCTTTTACTTATTTATTTTGGAGGGACCACCATGTTGTCTTCCATAGTGGACACATTGATTTAAATTTTCACCCTGAGTATACATAGATTCCTTTTTTCTCCACATTCTTGTGGAGAAACACTTAACTTTGTTTATTTGATAATAACCATCTTAACAGATATGAGGGTGATATGTCATTATGCTTTGGATTTTCATTCTGACGATGATTAGTGACATTGAGCAACTTTTTATGTCCCTGTTGGATACCTGTATGTCTTCCTTGCAGAAATATATTTGAAGATATTTACCCATGTTGTAATCAGATTATTTTTATTTTTTTTTTTTTTTCCTTTTTTTTTTTTTTTTTTTTTTTAAAATTTTTTTTTTTTTTTTTTTTTTTTCCTTTTTTTTTTTTTTTTTTTTTAAAGATTTATTTATTTATTTATTTAACAGAGGGAGAGATATCACAAGGAGGCAGAGAGGCAGGCAGAGAGAGAGGGGGGAAGCAGGCTCCCTGCCGAGCAGAGAGCCCGATGCGGGCCTCGATCCCAGGACCCTGAGATCATGACCTGAGCCGAAAGCAGAGGCTTTAACCCACTGAGCCACCCAGGCGCCCCATAATCAGATTATTTTTATTGAGTTCTGAGTTTCCTATAAACTTTGGATATTAACACTTTTAATTTATTACTGAAGTATAATTAACATGCAATATTCTATCACCATACAATGTTATTTAAATTTTATTTACTTGGAGTGCCTGGGTGGCTCAGTTGGTTAAATGCTTGTCTTCAGCTCAGTTCATGATCCTGGGTCCTGGGATTGGGCCCCACAAGGGGTTCCCCACACAGTGGGGAGTCTGATTCTTCCTCTTCCGCTAATCTCCCCCGACCTGTGCTTTCTCTCTCTTTCACTCAAATAAATAAATAAATAAATAAAATCTTTAAAAATAAATATTATTGACTATATTATCTATGTTGTATATTTCAACTCCACAACTTATTTATACCTGGAAACTTATATGTCTTAATCCCCTTCATCTACTTCACCCCTCCCCCCAACTCACTTTACCTGGGTGACTACCACTTTATTCTCTGTACTGAAGAGTCTTTGTTCATTTTTTTTAATTCCACATGTAAGTAGAATTATATGGTATTTGACTTTGTCTTACTTATTTCACTTAACATAATATCACCAGTCAATACATCTTGTCACAAACAGCAAGATTTCATTCTTTTTCATGGCTAATATTCCATTACATATATATACCACTTTTTTCCTATCCATTCATTTCTCAACAGACACTTGGGCTGTGTTCATCACTTGGCTAATGTAAATAATGCTGTAATAAGCATGGGGTTGCATGAATCTTTTGGAATTAGTGGTTTTTTTTCCCCTTCAGTTTTTTTTAAGATTTTATTTATTTATTTGACAGAGAGAGAGGTCACAAGTAGGCAGAGAGGCAGGCAGAAAGAGAGGAGGAAGCAGGCTCTCTACTGAGCAGAGAGCCCGATGTGGGCCTCGATCCCAGGACCGTGAGATCATGACCTGAGCCGAAGGCAGAGGCTTTAACCCACCGAGCCACCCAGGTGCCCTCCCCTTCAGTTAAATACCAGTAGTAGAATTAGTAAATAATATGGCTTTTTTTTTTACTATTTTGAGGAAGCTCTATAATGTTTCTCACAATGGTTACACCAATTTACATTCCTACTAACAGTACATGAGTGTTCCCTTTTTTCCACGTACTCACCAACAGTTATTTCTTGTTTTCTGATACTAGCCATTCTGACTGGTTTTAGGTGATATCTCTTTGTGGTTTTGGTTTACATTTCCCTGATGATTAGTGATGTTGAGTATCTTTTCTTTTGTCTATTGACCATTTGTATGTCTTCTTTGGGGGAAAAACTCAATTCAGGTCCTCTGCACACTTTTAACTTAGACTGTTTTTTTCAGGTCTTTAGTTATATAGGATCTTTGTATATTTTGGATATTAACACCTTATCAAATATCTTCTCCCATTTACTAGGTTGCCCTGTCATTTTGTCAATAGTTTGCTGTGAAAAACTTTTTATTTTGGTGTAGTCCCAATAGTTTAGTTTTCCTTTTGTTGCCCTTGTCAGAGTAGACATATCAATAAATACGTTGTTAAGACCTATATCCAAAAGATTACCACCATTGTTTTGTTTTAGCAGTTTTATGGTTTTGGGTCTCACATCTATATCTTTAATCCATTTTGAGTTTATTTTCATGTATAGTGCAAGAAAGTGGTCCAGTTTTATACTTTTTCATTTAGTTGTCCAGTTTTATCAACATCATTTTTTGGAAAGACTAACTTTTCCTCAATGTATACTCTTGTCTCCTTTGTCATATGTTAATTGGCCAAACAGCTATGGATTTATTTCTGGACTCTCTATGCTGTTACATTGATTATGTGCTGTTTTTTTTCAGCACCATAATGTTTTGATTATTATAGTTTTGTACTATATCTTGAAATATAGGATTGTGATAACTCTATCTTTGTTCTTTCTCTAGATTGCTTTGGTTAGTTAAGGTTTTTTTGTGTTGGCATACAAATTTTAGAATTATTTCTCTAGTTTTGTGAAAAATTCTATTAGTATTTTGTTAGACATTGCATTGAATCTGTGGGTTGTTTTGTGTAGTATGACATTTTTAAATATATTAATTCTTCCAACTGATGAGCATGGGATAATTTATTTGTTTCTGTCATCATCTTTAATTTCTTTTATCAATGTCTGATAGTTTTCAGAGTATAGGTCTTTCACCTCCTTCCTTACATTTATTCCTGTGTGTTTTATTCTTTTGGTGCTGATGTAAATGAGATTTTTTTTTTAATTTTCACTTCCTGATATTTTGTTACTGTGTTTAGAAGTGCAACAGATTTCTGTATATTAACTTCATATCCTCTAACTTTATGGAATTCATGTATCTATTCTAATATTTTGGTGGAGTTTTAGTTTTTTTACATAATTTTATATGTAATAGTTACAGTTTTACTTATAAATTTGGATGCTTTTAATTTTCTTTCTTCTCTGATTGCTTCAGCTAGGTCTTCCACTATTCTGTTGAGTGAAGGTTGTGAGGGTGGACATCTTTATTTTTTTCCAGATCTTAGAGGAAAAACTTGCAGTTTTTTAACATTGAGAATGACATTAGCTGTGGGTTTTCCATATATAACCTTGATTATGTTGAGGCATGTTCCCTCTAACCTCACATTGTTAAGAGTTCTTATCATGAAACAATGTTGAATTTTGTCAAGTAATTTTTCTGCATCTATTGAGATGATCATATTTTTTACCATTATTGTTAATTTGACGTATCATATTGATTTATGAATATTGAAACACATTTGCATCACTGTCATGAATCCCACTTGATCATGGTGACTTTTTAAAATGTTTTGTGGGGTTCAATTTGCTAATATTTAGTTGACTATTTTTCCTCTATGTTCATAATAGATTTTGGCCTGTGGTTTTTTTTCTCTTTTCTTTTTCTTTTTTTTAAGATTTTATTTATCTATTGAGACACAGAATGATAGAGGAAGAGAGAGATACCATGAGAGGGAGGAGTGTCAAACGGAGAAGCAGACTCCCCCTGAGCAGGGAGCCCAATGCAGGACTTAATCCTGGGACTCCAGGATTGTGACCTGAGCCAAAGGCAGTCCCTTAACTGACTGAGCCATCCAGTTGCCCCTCTTTTCTTTTTCTTTTTCTCTCCTTCCTTCCTTCTTTCTTTCTTTCTTTCTTTCTTTCTTTCTTTCTTTCTTTCTTTCTTTTTTTTCTTCTTCTTCTCCTTCTTCTTCTTCTTCTTCTTGTAATGATTTGTCTGGTTTTGGTATCAGTATAATGCTGACTTTGTAGGATGAATTTGGAAATATTCCTTCCTCTTTTATTAAGACATTTTGAGAAGAATAGATATTAACTTTCCTTTTAAATATTTAATAGAATTCACCTGTATGTAAATCCATCTCATCCTGAACTTTTTGCTGTTGTTTTTATTAGGAAATTTTTGATTTCTGATTTAATTTTATTATGGTAATCCTTTTGTTCAAAATTCATAGTTTTATTCCTGTTTCAATTTGGAAGTTTGTATATTTCTATGAACTTATTTATTTCCTCTAGGTTGTCCAATTTATTTCCATATTTTTTATTATATTATTTTGTATATGTTTGTATTTCTGTGGTATTATTATTTCTCTTCCATCATTTCTGAATTTATTTACTTGAGACTTTTTGTCTTCTTCATGAGTCTGGCTAAAGTTTTATAACATAAGCATTATTTTTTCAAAGAACTAGTTCTTGGTTTTATTGATCTTTTCCATTATTTTTTGAGTCTCTGTTACATTTATTTACACTTAATTTTTTTATATGTCCTTTTTCTCTTTAATTGCTTTGTGGACATTTTTTGTGTTTTTGTTTTTGTTTTTCTTCTAGCTCCATTATGTGTAAAGTTATGTTGCTTATTTGATATTTTTCTTGCTTTTTTTCATGTGTGTTTGTGTGTTTGTCTGTGTGTCTGTGTATAGGCCTGTATAATTATATACATCCCTGTTAGAACTGCTTTTGTTACATCCCAAAAATTTTGGACCATTTGTACACATTTTGATTTGTCCTTATGTACCTGTTATTTCTTCATTGATCCATTAGTTTGGTAGCATGATGCTTAGCCTCCATGTGTTTATAATATTTCTTTTTTTATTTCAAGATTTTATTTAAATAATAGTTAACATATAATAGTTAATGTATAATGTAGTATTAGTTTCAGGACTAGAATTTAGTGATTCATCCCTTGCATATGACACCAAGTGCTTGTTAAAACAAGTGCTCTCCTTACTGCCTATCACCCATTTACCCTATCCCTCCACCCACCTCCCCTCCAGTAACTCTCAGTTTGTTCCCTAAATTTAAGAGTTTATTACAGGTTGCTTCCCTGTCTTTATTTTCTTTTATTTTTCTTCCCTTACCCAATGTTCATCTGTTTTTTTTCTTAAATTTCACGTGAGTGACATCATATCATATTTGTCTTTCTCTGACTGACTTATTTTGCTTAGCATAATACACTCTAATTCCATCCACGTCATTGCAAATGGCAAGATTTCATTTTTTTGATGACTTAGCAATAGTCCATTGTATATATACATACTATTTCTTCTTTATCCACTCATCAGTCAACTTATATTTGGTTTTATTTTCATATTTTGGCTATTGTGGATAGTGCTGCTATAAATAGGGTACATGTGCCTGTTTGAATCAGTATTTTTGTATCTTTTTTGATAAATACCTAGTAGTGCAACTGTTGGGTCATAGGATAGTTTTATTTTTAATTTTTTGAGGAAACTCCATGCTGTTTTCCAGAGTGGCTGCACCAGTTTCCCTTCCTACCAAAAGTGTAAGAGTGTTCCCCTTTCTCTGAATCCTTGCCAACATCTGATGTTCCCAGAGCAGTTAATTTTAGCCATTCTGACCAGAGTGAGGTGATATGTCATTGTGGTGTTCTTTTGTGTTTCCCTGATGATGAGTGATATTGAACAGGTTTTCGTGTGTTTGTTGGCCATTGTATGTATTCTTTGGAGAAATGTCTGCTCATGTCTTCTGCCCTTTCTTGACAGCATTGTTAATTATTTTGGTGTTGAATTTGATAAGTTATTTGTAGATTTTGGAGACTAGCCCTTTGTCCCATGTCTTTATTATTATTATTATATTATGTTATTCATCATACAGTACATCATTACTTTTTGATGTAGTGTTCCATGGTTCATTGTTTGTGTCTCATATATTTTGCAAATATCTTCTCCCACTCTGTTGGTTGCCTTTAGTTTTGTTACTTGTTTCCTTTTTTGTGCAGAATTTATTTATTTTGATGAAGTCCCAATAGTTCATTTTTGTATTTGTTTCCCTTGTACTTGGAGATGTGTCTAGTAAGAAGTTGTTGTGGCTGCCAAAAATGTTGCTGCCTGTGATACCCTCTAGGATATTGATGGATTATTGTCTCCCATTTAGGTCTTTTATTCATTTTGAATTTATTTTTGTGTATGGTGTAAGAATGTGGTCCAGTTTCATTCTTCTGCATGTGGTTGTCCAATTTTCTCAACACCATTTGTTGAAGAGACTTTTTTTCCATTGGATATTCTTTCCTGCTTTGTTGAAGATTAGTTGAACATAGAGTTGAGCATCCATATCTGGTTTCTATATTCTGTTCCATTGATTGTGTGTCTGGTTTTGTGCCAGTACCATACTGTCTTGATGATTATAGTTTTGTAATACAGCTTGAGTTCTGGAATTATAATGCCTCCAGATTTGGTTTCCTTTTTCAACATTACATTGGGTATTTGGGGCCTTATCCCAGGGGAATTCTACCAAATATTTAAAGAAGTATTAGTAACTATTCTTCTGAAACTATTCCAAAAACAATGGAAATGGAAGGAACATTTTCAAACTCACTCATTGAGGCTAGCACCCCTTAATTTCAAAACCAAAGACCTGAAAAGAATAAGAAAATGAGTAATAGGGGAAGTTTCAAGATGGCAGAGGAGTAGGAGACTGATTATCATCAGGTCCCAAAAATTCACCCAGATAGCTATCAAACTATTCTGAACACCTACAAATTCTACAGGAGATTGAAGAGAAGAAGAGCAGCAATTCTAGGAACAGAAAATCAACCACATTCCAGAAGGTAGGGCGCTCAGAGAAGTGAATCTGCAGTGACGGGAAGATAGACCCCCGGGGGATGGGGCCAGTTCCTGGCAAGTGAGAGAGCAGTGGAGCACAAACTCGGAACTGTTAGAAGTCAGCTCCACTGAGGGACGTCACCCCAGAGGCCAAGCAGGGGGTGAAACCCTCGCAGGGACAGTGTGGGCTCAGGACCCACAGGGACACGAAAAGACCAGGGGTGTCTGAGCGTGACAGAGCTCCCAGGTATCAGAGAGAAGCTGATGGGAAAGATGGAGCCAAGCTGAGAAGGTGTCTCTAAGCTCGGTGTTACCTTGGGCCATGATCCAAAGCACAGTGGGGCTACTGCTCTGTGAGCGGGGACCCCACGGGCAGCAGACCTGGAGAAACCCCCTCCTTCCTCCTCCAGGAAGAGCGGCACAGGAGCAGCTGCAGGAATCTGCCAGGTTTGGAGATTCTAAATGGGCCCGCGCCAGAGATAGAGACGCTTGGTCACAGGCTGGGTGAGCTCAGAGAGCGACCGGAGACCAGGGACACGGGAGGGATGGACTACTTTTCTCTGAGGGCACACTGAGGACTGAGGCCCTGAGCTCCCGGATCCTCTGGGTCAGAGATTGGGAGTGGCAATTTTCAGTCCCTTCCTCCAACAAGGTATGGAAAGCATTTAGGGAACAAAAGCTCCCGAGAATGAACCGAGCTGATTACTTAGCCTGGCCCCTGGTGAAGTCGGTACGATTCTGCCTTGGGCAGAGACACTTGTGAATCACAGCCACAGGCCTCTCCACCAGAAGACCAGAAAAAAAGTTCCAGCCAAACCAAGTTCAAGATTGCTGAGAATTATGGAACTCCGGAGCTAGGGGAAAGCAACGCAGAGAATTAATGGCTTTTTCCCCATGATCCTTTAGTTGTTCATAGTGAAATTCTTCGAATTTTTTCTTTTTTCTTACTGTTTTCATTTAAACTTTTTCCTTTTTCCTATTTTAACGTTTTTAAATATTATATCTTATCAACGCTTTTTAATCTTTTAAAATTTTCATTGTTATAGTCATTTATCCCTTCATTGTATTTAACCTTATTTTTGGTATACATATAGGGTCTATTCAATTCACCAATCTAATAGAGATAGAGATAGAGATAGAGTCAGAGACAGAGATAGATATAGAAATAGATAATATAGATATAGATATAGGACTTTATTTTATTTATTTGGGTTTTTTGTTTTGTTTTTCTTTGTTTGATTTTTTTTTAGTTTTTTTAAACTAAAAAACTAACAAACTTTAGTTTGTTTGCTTGTTTTTTCCCTCTTTCTTTTCTCCCCAGTTCTAGGTCTCCTCTGAGTAGGTTAGTGTATATTTTTCTGGGTTAATTGCGACCCTTTAGTATTTTATTCTCTCATCCATCTATTCTTATCTGCATAAAACGACAAGGTGGGAAAAATCAACACACACACACAAAAAGAACAAGGGGCAGTAATGATGGCTAGGGAACTAATCAATGCGGACATTAGTAATATGACAGAACTAGAGTTCAGAATGACGATTCTTAAGGTGCTGGGTGGGCTTGAAAAAACATGGAAGATAATAGAGCAGCCCTCTCTAGAGAAATAAAAACCCTTTCTGGAGAAATAAAAGAACTAAAATCTAACCAAGCTGAAATTAAAAAAAAAAAACTATTAATGAGGTGCAATTAAAAATGGAGGCTCTTACTGCTAGGATAAATGAGGGAGAAGAGAGAATTAGTGATTTAAAGACAAAATGTCAGAGAATAAAGAAGCGGAGGAAAAGAGAGACAAACTACTGGAACATGAGAGGAGAATTCAAGAGATAAGCGATACCAGAAGACAAAACAATATTAGAATAATTGGGATCCCAGAAGAAGAAGAGAGAGTGGGAGGGGAGGAAGGTATATTGCAGAAAATTACAGTACAGAATTTCCCTAATTTGGCAAAGGGAACAAGCATCAAAATCAAGGGGGCACAGAGAACCCCCCTCAAAATCAATAAAAATAGGTCCACACACTGTCATCTAATAGTAAAACTTACAGGTCTTAGTGACAAAGAGAAAATACTGAAAGCACCTCCGGAGAAGAGGTCTATAAATACAATGGTAGAAATGTTAGACTGACAGCAGACCTATCCACAGAGACCTGGAAGGCCAGAAAGAACTGCATGATATATTCAGAGCACTAAATGAGAAAAATATGCAGCCAAGAATATTATATTGAGCTAGGCTGTCATTGAGAATAGAAGGAGAGGGCCCCTGGGTGGCTCAGTGGGTTAATGCCCCTGCCTTCGGCTCAGGTCATGATCTCAGGGTCCTGGGATAAAGGCCCGCATTAGGCTCTCCACTCAGTGGAAAGCCTGCTTCCCCCTCTCTCTCTCTGCCTGCCTCTCTGCCTACTTGTGATCTGTATCTCTGTGTCAAATAAATAAAGAAAATCTTTTTTAAAAATTATCTTAAAGAAAATAGAAGGAGAGAAAAAGCTTCCAGGACAAACAAAAACTAAAGGAATTTGCAAACATCAAGCCAGCCCTACAGGAAATACTGAAAGGGGTCCTCTAAGCAAAGAGAACCTAAAAGAAACATAGACCAGAAAGGAAGACACAAATATACAGTAACAGTCACCTTATAGTCAATACAATAGCTCTACATTCGGATCTTTCAATAGTTACTCTGAATGTAAATGGACAAAATTACCCAACTAAAAGACACAGGGTAACAGAATGGATAAGAAAAGAAGACTCATTGATATGCTGTCTACAAGAAACTCATCTTACATGCAAAGACACCTCCAGATTTAAAGTGAGGGGGTGGAAAACAATTTACCATGCCAATGGACAGCAAAAGAAAGCTGGAGTGGCAATCCTTATAGCAGATAAATTAGATTATAAGCGAAAAAATATCATACGAGATGAGCAAGGGCACTATATCATACTAAAAGGATCCGTCCAACCAGAAGATCTAACAATCATAAATATCTATGCCCCTAACATGGGAGCAGCCAATTATATAAACCAATTAATAACAAAATCAAAGAAACACATTGACAAGAATACAGTATTAGTAGGGGACTTTAATACCCCCTTTACTGAAATGGACAGACCATCGAAGCAAAATATCACCAAGGAAATAAAGGCTTTAAATGACACCCTGGACCAGTTGGACATCACAGATATATTCAGAACATTCCATCCCAAAACAGCAGAATACACATTGTTCTCCAGTGCACATGGAACATTCTCCAGAATAGACCATATTCTGGTCACAAATCAGGTCTCAACAGGTACCAAAATGTTGGGATTATTCCCTGCAGACCATAATGCTTTGAAACTAGAACTCAACCACAAGAGGAAAGTTGGAAAGAACAAAAACACATGGAGACTAAAGAACATCCTACTGAAGAATGAATGGGTCAAACAGGAAATTAAAGAAGAATTTAAAAAATTCATGGAAACAAATGAAAATGAAAACACAACTGTTCAAAATCCTTGGGACACAGCAAAAGCAGTCCTGAGAGGAAAGTATATAGCAATACAAGCCTTTCTCAAGAAACAAGAAATGTCTCAAGTACACAACCTAAATCTACACCTACAGAAGCTAGAGAAAGAACAGCAAAGAAAGCCTACACACAACAGGAGAAGAGAAATAATAAAGATCAGAGAAGAAATCAATGAAATAGAAACCAAAAGAATAGCGGAACAAATCAATGAAACTAGGAGCTCTTTCATCATAAGAATTAATAAGATTGCTAAGCCCTTGGCCAGACTTATCCAAAAGAAAAGAGAAATGACTCAAATTAATAAAATCATGAATGAAAGAGGAGAGATCACAACCAACACCAAAGAAATACAAATAATTATAAGAACATATTATGAGCAACTCTACAGCAGCATATTTGACAATCTGGAAGAAATGGATGCATTCCTAGAGAAATACAAACTACCAAAACTGAACCAGGAAGAAATTGAAGACCTGAATAGACCCATAAACAATATGGAAATTGAAACAGTCATCAAAAATCTCCCAACAAACAAGAGCCCAGGGCCAGACGGCTTACCAGGGGAGTTCTGCCAAACATTTAAAGAAGAATTAATACCTATTCTCCTGAAACTGTTCCAAAAAATAGAAACGGAAGGAAAACTTCCAAACTCCTTTTATGAGGCCAGCATTAACTTGATCCCAAAACCAGGCAAAGACCTCATCAAAAAGGAGAATTAGAGACCAATATCCTTGATGAATACGGTTGCAAAAATCCTCAAGAAAATACTAGCCAATAGGATCCAAGAGCACATTAAAAGGATTATTCAGCAGGACCAAGTGGGATTTATTCCTGGGATGCAAGGTTGGTTTAACATTCGCAAATCAATCAGTGTGATACAAGACATTAATAAAAGAAAGAACAAGAACCATATGATACTCTCAACAGATTTTGAAAAACCATTTAACAAAGTATAGCACGCTAGCACGCTTTCTTGATCAAAACTCTTCACAGTGTAGGCATAGAGGGTACATACCTCAATATCATCAAATTCATCTATGAAAACTCACAGCAAATATCATTCTCAATGGAGAACAACAGAGCTTTTACCCTAAAGTCAAGAACACAGCAGGGCTGTCCACTATCACCACTGATATTCAGCATAGTACTAGAAGTCCTAGCCTCAGCAATCAGAAAACAAAAAGAAATAAAAGGCATCCAAATTGGCAAGGAAGAAGTCAAACTCTCAATCTTTGCAGATGATAGGAAACTTTATGTGGAAAACCCAAAGGACTCCCCACAAAAACTGCTAGCCCTCATACTGGAATTCAGTAATGTGCCAGGATATAAAATCAACACACAGAAATCCGTTGGATTTCTATATACCAACAACAAAACAGAAGAAAAAGAAATTAAAGAGTCAATCCCATTTACAATTGCACCCAAAACCATAAGATACCTAGGAATAAACCTAACCAAAGAGGCAAAGAATCTGTATTCAGAAAACTATAAAGTACTCATGAAAGAAATTGAGGAAGACACAAAGAAGTGGAAAAACATTCCATGCTCATGGATGGGTAGAATAAATATTGTGAAAATGTCTATGCTACCTAGAGCAATCTACACATTTAATGCAATCCCCATCAAAATACCAGTAATTTATTTCAAAGGAATGGAACAAATAATCCTAAAATTTATATGGAACCAGAAAAGACCCCGAATAGCCAAAGGAATTTTTAAAAAAATATAGCAAAGTTGGCAGCATCAGAATTTAAGACTTCAAGCTCTATTACAAAGCTGTCATCATCAAGGCAGTATGGTACCAGCACAAAAACAGACACATAGATCAGTGGAACAGAATAGGGAGCCCAGAAATGGACCCTCAACTCTATGGTCAACTAATCTTCGACAAAGCAGGAAAGAATGTCCAGTGGGAAAAAGACAGTCTCTTCAACAAATGGTGTTGGGAAAACTGGTCAGCCACATGCAGAANTGGGAAAACTGGTCAACCACAGGCAGAAAAATGAAACTGGATCATTTCCTTATGCCACACTCAAAAATAGACTAAAAATGGATGAAAGACTTCAATGTGAGAAAGGAATCCATCAAAATCCTTGAGGAGAATACAGGCAGCAACCTCTTCGACCTCAACCGCAGCAACTTCTTCCTAGGAACATCACCAAAGGCAAGGGAAGCAAGGGCAAAAATGAACTATTGGGAATTCATCAAGACAAAAAGCTTTTGCACAGCAAAAGAAACAGTCAACAAAACCAAAAGACAAGTGACAGAATGGGAGAAGATATTTGCAAATGACATATCAGATAAAGGGCTAGTATCCAAAATCTATAAAGAGCTTCTCAAACTCAACACCCATAAAACAAATAACCCAGTCAAGAAATGGGCAGAAGACATGAACAGACATTTCTCCAAAGAAGACATCCAAATGGCCAACAGACACATGAGAAAGT
>LNAC01001308.1:151114-232927 GCA_002007465.1 Ailurus styani
TTCTTCTTCTTCTTCTTCTTCTTCTTCTTCTTCTTCTTCTTCTTTTTAAATCTTCCCTTGTGGTTTGATTGCTTTCTTTAGTGATATGCTCTGACTCCTTTATTTTTTGTGAATCTGTTATAGATTTTTGATTCGTGGTAACAAAGTTTATCTATAGCATCTTATGTGTATAGCATTCTACACTAAGTTGATGGTCACTAAAGTTCAAACAAAATCTAAAAGCATAAATTTTAACTCCCACCTTCCCATTTTATGCGTATGATGTCATATTTTGCATCTTCTTGTTTTCTGCATCCATTGACTAAGTTTTGTAGATACAACCGATTTTACTACTGTTGCATTTTAATCTTCATAATATCTTTATGTTTGGTTTTACTTGTGAAACCTTTTCCTTTTATTATTTTCTCACTTTTGATATGGACTTTTCTTTTGACTTAAAGGATTCCCTTTGACATTACTTAGAAGGGTGGTTCAGGGTAATAAATTGCCTTAACCTTTTTTTGGGGGGAGTGGGTATCTTTCCTTTCATTCCAAATAATAACTTTGCCAGGTTAAGTATTCTTTGCTTTAAAAAAAAATAAAAAATAAATAAATAAATAAAAAGTATTCTTTGCTTTACATTTTTGTTTTTCCTTTCAGCATTTTGAATATATGCCACTTTCTTCTGGCCTGCAGAGTTTCTGCTGAAAAAAAATCAGCTGATAGCCTTATCAGTTTCCTTTGTATGTAACTGTTTCATTTTTCCCTTGGTGCTTCTTTAACATTATTTTTTACACTTTAATTATTTTGTGTTTTGGTGTGACCTCCTTGGGTTCATCTTTTTAGGGGCTCTCTGTTTCCTTTCACAGATTAGGGGAGTTCTCAGCTATTATTTCTTCAAATATATTTTATGCTCCCTTCTCACTCCCTTCTCCTTTTGGATCACTAGAATGTGAATGTTATTAACCTTGGGCATGTTGTTGATTTCCCTTAACTTAGTCTCATTTTTTATTATCTTTTAAATTTTTTATTTAAATCCTGGCTAGTTAACATATAGTGTAATATTAGCTTCAGGAGTAGAATTTAACATTCATCACTTACATATAACAACCAGTGCTCATTATAATAAGTGCCCTCCTTAAAACCAATCACCCATATTCTTTTTCTTTTTCTTTTTTTTTTTTTTTGGTTTTGTTCTTTTCTTTTCATCTTGGTTGCTGTCCATCACCCTATCTACAGATAGGTGATCCATTCTGCATACTTTAATCTGTTATTGAATCCTTCTGGTGCCTTTTTTATTTGAGTTATTGAATTTTTCATCTCTGTCTGGTTCTTATATTTCCTATCTCTGTTGAAGTTCTCACTGACTTCATCTACACTTTTCTCAAATCCATTTACTATCTTTATGACCATTACTTTGAAATCTTTGTTAGGCATATTACTTAACTACCCTTTTGTAGCTCTTTTACTGTGATTCTTGTCTTATTCTTTCATTTGGGACACAGCCCTCTATTTTTTTTATTTGTCTAACTCTGTGGTTCTCTGTGTTAGATAGGTCATTCATGTATATTCTTCTTGAAAGTAGTGGTCTTGCCTTTCATCTATTTGTGCACTTTAATGCAATTCCCCTTAGTCACCAGAATGTAAGATCCAGAGGTGTTCCTTGTATAGACTTTTTGTACCCTCCTGTTGTGGTTAAGCCATGATTGACTTCAATCAAATTGGCTATAATGACTCACTTTTCCTACTATGTATGCGCTGGGCAGGGTTTACCCTCTGCACAGTTAATAGGCTTGTTTGTGGTTATGATGGAGTCACTTATGGGCAGGGCTTGCAGTCAGCCTGGAAGTCTGCAATTAACCTCTCTGCTATGGGTGCATGTACACGAAAGGGCAGGGCTTGCTCCCTGAACAACCAGATAGGAGGCATGGTTTTTTGAATTATAGATATGCTTCTGGGAAGGCTTATCTGACCCCCTTACCAGAATAGGAATCATTTTGGAGTTGCACTAGTCTTGGTCTGGACTTCTTGCTGTTATGGCAGGAGTCATATTGGAACAACATTTGTCAAGGCAGGCATATTTGATTGAGTGTGTATGTAGGAAAATTCTGGGACAGGGCATGAGGTAGTAGCAAAGTAGATGAAAAGTGTTAGTGCCAGCTCTTGCAATCATCTAGACACATCTAAACATCTAGACAATATTATTATTGTCCTTAATTGAATATATTGGTGTACTAAGTGGCTTACTGAATCCAGATTAGTAAAGTCTTCTCTGATAATCTTTGACTTTCCAATAGATATGGGAGCACAGCTGCAGAAACCATAAAATCTGCAAATAGTATGTGAAAATAATTAAACATAATTTATTCCTTTTGGTTTCTAACCTATGTCCAGCCAAATTTGTCTTCTGATTTTGTCACAAAGTTAAAAATCAAGTTAATAAACTGTGGAGTATTGTTTTTAATCTTGTATGTTGTTTTAAGAAGTGATTTTTTTATTTATTCAGTGATTATTTATATTGTCAATTCTACTTCCTGTTCTGACAAAATTTTTAACGAACATTTCCTTCATATTACTTCTTTCTGAACCAAACATTATTTTGATGATTTTTTGTTTGTTTTTTACTCACATATTCAATATATTTTTATTATAGTGGAAAGAATGTAGTCTAAGAAATCAAAGATGCCTTCCAATATCATTGTGATTCTATAGTGTATTGTAGGTCACATACAATACAAGATAAGCAAATACATTATAAAGAAGGCAGAAAAACCATAATTTTGCAAACAACATTATTATCTATTTAGAAAAACAATAAATTCAAGTAAAATATATATAGGTTACAAGATATCAGTAAGGAAGCCATGCAAAGCATCACAAATTAAAATAACTCACTTATTAGCAATAATAATTTACTATTAAATAATATTAAATAAAAGAATGATTACTGAGGGCGCCTGGGTGGCTCAGTGGGTTAAAGCTTCTGCCTTCAGCTCAGGTCATGATCTCAGGGCCCTGGGATCGAGGCCTGCATCAGGCGCTCTGCTCAGAAGGGAGCCTGCTTCCTCCTCTCTCTCTGCCTGCCTCTCTGCCTACTTGTAATCTCTCTCTGTCAAAATAAATAAATAAAATCTTTAAAAAAATGATTACTGATATAACAAAAGAAGGTACTTTTTTTTCCTTCACAATGATAATGACAATACAAAACATCAGAAACTGGGAGAGAGGGTTTGAGATGACAATGTAAGAAAACTGAATTTACTTCCTTCACATACATGCTGAATTTACACCTACATATTGATCAGTTACTCTTGAAGAAGAACTGAGAGCTAACTAAACAGATTCTTCACTACAAAAGGTCAACAGATCACATTGAAAATGGCAGAAACTACACCTGCAACAATGTGAAATTCAGTCAGGAAGGAGAGTACTGAGGGGCCAGGAGCAAACTAGTTTGTCCTGGGAAACAGAAAATATTATATGGTTTAAAATAAAATAAGCAGAATACCTGGGTGCCTCAGTTGGTTAAGCAGCTGCCTTCAGCTCAGGTCACGATCCCAGGTTCCTGGATCAAGTCCCACATTGGGCTTCTTGCTCAGCAGGTAGCCTGCTTCTCCCTCTGCCTCTGCCTGCCACTTTGCCTGCTCTCTCTCTTTCTGAAAAATAAATAAATAAATAAATCAAATCTTTAAAAATAAAATAAAATAAGCTGTGGTTTAAAAATCTTTGATTTAAAGGCTCTAAACACTCTTATAATGAATAATATTCTAAGGTAATCATTCAGAACTGAAAGAGAAATAATTTCCCAAACAAATGAAATTTAATGGAAATGATCACTACTAAACCGTCTTTCTAGGAAATTCTACTGGGATGTTTATTTTTTTCTCCAAATGTTTATTTACATTCCAGTTAGTTAATGTGTAGTGTAATATTATTTTATGGTGTAGAATTTAGTGGTTCATCACTTATGTACAACATCCAGTGCTCATCACAAGTGCCCTCCTTAATATCTATCACTCATTTTTCTAAGTGGAAGATAAAAGACCAAACTTAGAAGTGAAAAAATTATTTGAAGGAAAATTTTCATAAGTTAAAGCTAACAAATAGTAATGATGCTAGAGCAATCACTTATAAATCTATTATGAATGTTAAAAGAAAAAGTAAAAAATCAATTACATATAAAAATTAGTTAAGGGACACACAAAATAAAAATGTATACAATATGAGAATATACACAAAATGTGGATAAGAAAGTAAAAATGTAGTTCTTTTAGAATGTGCCCTACCTTGTATGAAAATCAACCTAATATAGACTGCTATATACTTAGGATGTTATATACTTAGGAATCCCATGACACAGACCAAAAATTTACCATTGATATACAAAACAAACAGAAAGGAATCCAAGCGTGACATTAAAGTAAGTCATCACTTACAAGGGGTAGAGCAAAAGAAGAAGAAAAGAATAAAAAGAACTACTAAAACAACCAGAAAACAATTAACAAAATGGAAATAAGTACATACCTAACAATAATTGCTTTAATTGTAAATGGTCTAAATGTTCCATTCAAAGGACATTGGGTGACTGAATGGATAAAAATAAAAAATCGATATGTATCCTATTTAGAAGATATCAATTCAGACCTGAAGACACATACAGATTAAGTAAAGGATGGGAAAAAAATCCTAAACAAATGGAAGTTAAAAAAATAAAGCCAAAGAAGTTATATTTATACAAAATAGATTTTAAAACTACAATAACTGAGATGGAAAGTCATATACATGATAAAAGAACCAATTCAACAAGTGGATATAACAATTATAAGTATCTATATACTAAATATAGGATTGCCTAAATACATAAAGCAAATATGAACATAGATAAATAAAAAAATGAAACTCTTATATGAATAGTAGGTGCTATTAAGGCCCAACCTACATCAGTGGGTATATCATTTAGACAGAATATCAATACAGAAGCAGAAATTTTAAATGAAACATTACAACAGTTGGATGTAACAGAAATATACCAAATACTCCATCCCAAATCAACAGTATGTGTCTTCTTTTCAAGGGCACATGAAACATTCTCCAGGATAGATTAGAGGTTAGGTCACACAAACCAAGTCTCAATAAATTTAAGAAAACTGATATCATACTAAGCTTCTTTCCAAACACAGCAGTATAAAACTAGAAATCAATCCCAGGGTGGGAGTTAATGAGAAAAATAAACACATGGAGGCTAAGCATGGTACTAAAGAACCAATAAGTTCACCAAAAAATCAAAGAATAAACAAATAAATATGTGGACACAATTTAAAATTAAAACACAAAGGATCAAAATCAAGAGTGTAGTGAATGCAGTTTGAAGAGGGAAGTTAATATTAATAAAGGCCTTATCTAAAAAAAACCAGGAAAAATATTAAATAAATAATGTAACTTTACACCTAAGAGAAGTAAAAAGAAAAAGGAAAGAAGCCCAAAGCTAGTAGAAAACAGAAAATAAAGACAAGGAAAGAAATAGATGAAGAGGAAACTAAAAACCAACAACAAAAAATTAATAAAACAAAACTGGTTCTTTGAAAAAAAATAAAAAGAAATTAATAAATCTTTAGCCATGCTCATCAAAAATAAAGATAACTCAAGTAAATAAATTGAGAAATAAAAGAGAGGTAAAAACAAAGAGGAAATGTAAAGGGCTATGAGAAATTATTATTTTCTGTATTTTTTATTTATTTAAATTCAATTAGCCAACATATAGAACATCATTAGTTTTTGATGTAGTGTTCATTAATTGCATATAATGAGAAATTATTATAAAAATATATGCTTATAAATTAAACAACATAGGTCAAATGGATAAATTTCTAGAAACATATAATCTTCCAAAACTGAATCAAATAAAAACATAAAATCTGAACAAACCAACTATTAGTAATGGAATTGAATCAGTAATAAAAACAAAAAGAATGGGCGCTGGGTGGCTCAGTGGGTTAAAGCCTCTGCCTTCGGCTCAGGTCATGATCTCAGGGTCCTGGGATCGAGGCCCACATCGAGCTCCCTGCTCAGCAGGGAGCCTGCTTCCTCCTCTCTCTCTCTCTGGCTACTTGTGATATCTCTCTCTCTCTCTGTCAAATAAATAAATAAATAAATCTTTAAAAAAAAAAGAAAAAGAAAAAGAAAAAGAAAACCACTTCCAACAAACAAAAATCCAAGACCAGACGAGTTCACAGGTGAATTCTACCAAGCATTTTGAGAAGAGTTAACACCTATTCTTCTCAAACTATTCCAAAAATTTGAAGAAGAAGATACACCTTCAAATTTATTCTATAAATCTGGCATGTTTACACCAAAACCAGACAAAGACACAGGAAAAAAATAGTAGAAGACAATATCTCTGAAGAAAATAGATACAAAAATCCTCAGTAAGATACTAACAAACCAAATTCAACAGTGCATTAAAAATCATTCCTCACAGTCAAGTAGGATTTACTCCTGGCCTACAAGGGTGGTTAGATATTCACAAATCATTCAACGTGATCCACCACATTAATGAAAGAAGGGATAAGAACCATGTGATCCTCTCCATAGATGCAGAAAAAGCATTTGACAAAATTCAACATCAGTTCATGATAGAAACTCAGCAA
The DNA here is from genome assembly GCA_002007465.1 of Ailurus styani. Taxonomy (NCBI): domain Eukaryota; kingdom Metazoa; phylum Chordata; class Mammalia; order Carnivora; family Ailuridae; genus Ailurus; species Ailurus styani. The sequence goes on from LNAC01001308.1 coordinate 157,741, forward strand.
AGTTGGTTTAGGGGTAACATACCTGAACATAATAAAAAAATATATCAAAAACCCACCGCTAACATTAACCTCAATGGTGAAAACCTGAAACCCTTTCCTCTAAGATCAAGAGAAAGATAAGAATGTCCACTCTTACCACTTTTATTTTTTTTAAAGATTTTATTTATTTGACAGAGAGAGACACAGTGCAAAAGGGAACATGAGCAGGGAGAGTGGGAGAGGGAGAAGCAGGCTTCCCGCTGAGCAGGGAGCCTGATGCGGGGCTCAATCCCGGGACCCTGGGATCTGACCTGAGCCGAAGGAAGACGCTTAATGACTGAGCCACCCAGGCACCCCTCTTACCACTTTTAAAATAGTGGAAGTCCTAGCTGCAGCAATCAGACAAGAACAATTAATAAAAGCCATCCAAATTGTTAAAGAAGAAGTAAAATTGTCACTATTTGCAAATTACATGATACTATATATAAAAAAGACTGTACCAAGATAGTCTTATATAGTCTTCACCAAAAAAATGATTAGAAATAATAAGTAAATATTTAGCAAAGTTACATGACACAAAATTAATATACAGAAATCTTCTGTTTAAATACACTAATAACAATGTAGCAGAAAGAACTTAAGAAAACAATCCCATTTATAATTGCATCAAAAGAACAAAATATCTAGGAATAAATTTAACCAAGGAAGTGAAAGATCAGTGATTTGAAAATCATACAGAATTGATAAAAGAAATAGAAGATGTAAAGATTAAATGGAAAGAAAATGCTCAATGATTGCAGAATTAATATAATTAAAATGCTCATCAAAAAAATGTTCATACTGCCCATTGTTAGCTACAGAATCAAAGCAATCTCTCTCAGAATATCAATAGTATTTTCACTGAAATAGAAGAAATAATCCTAAAATTTATATGGAACCACAAAACACTCTGAATAGCCAAAGCAATCTTGAGAAAGGACAAAGATAAAAGTGTCACAAACCCAGATTTCAAGATAGATCAAGATGCCTTTCAAATAGAAACTATCTCTCTTATTTGTGGAATTCAGATATGTATTACCTTTGATATTCATGAATTTTCTAAAATGTAGGTTTCTACAGCAGCTCCTGAGTGGCTCAGTCAGTTAAATGTCCAACTCTTAATTTCGGCTCAGGTCATGATCTCAGCATCATGAGATCAAGCCCTGTATCAGGTTTCACAGTCAGTGGGGAGTCCGAGACTTTCTCTCTCCCTCTCTCCATGCCCCTTCCTCCCACACTCGATCTCTCTCTCTCTCTCTCAAGTAAAAATTAAATAAATCTTTAAAAAAGTAGGGTTTCTAGAGAAACAAAGAACTTCTGTCTATTATATGTTATTTTGAGGCTTTCTGTTTCATTTGGTTTCCAGATGGAATAAGATTAAAATCAACAACTGAGGGCAAACATTTGAATGATAATAAATGCCAATACAGAATAAGATGGTATTAAAGAATAAGATATTAAAAATATTTACTTAAAAAGTTCAGAGTAGTTTTTCACATATATATGAAATATATCTACATATATACATATATATATACAAATATATATATATATATATATATATATACACATATAATGATCAACTGCCAATAGTTTTCCTTCATGGAAGGAAAGAACAAATTCATTATTATTGTTTCCACTTACATTTGTATATTATGAAATCTTAGAATGATTTATATTTGGTTGCTATTTTCAGCATTTCAAATAAAACTTTTAAATAGAAAATGATTTATATCACACAAAATCGAAGCAGTTTTTGAGATACGATACTCTGTTAGTCATTCCTAGGCATAAATGGCATTTATGATGTGGGCAAACCTAACTAAATAATGAAATCATCAGGGAATAGACAACAATTCTGTCTCTCTTTCAAGAATGATTTAAATACCATTATAAATGGTAAGCTGTAATCCTTGTAAAACAATTTTCTCATTATTTCCTTGGGCATATTTCCTTCAGACAAGTCTAAAAAGAAAACTTATCTTACTTATTAAAAAACTGTTCTGTTCACCCAAATTTTCAGTTCTAAAAGTCAGCTGGAATATTACCAAAACTGTGCCAATTTTCTTTTCAATAATAGTGGTTATATTATTTTTGTGACTTCTTGCATATACAATATTTTGTTTTAATTTTAATAATTAATTTTTAACAAAAATGGGCAAAATACTTGAACAGACACTTCACCTAAAAGGATATATAGATGGAAAATGAGCAAATGAAAATATATTCATCATTTGTCACTAGTAGAATTAAATTAAAACAATAATCACATACCATTAAACACCTATTGAAATGGCTAAAGCAAAAACAAAAAATGACAACATAGTTGTAATACCAAGTGTTTATAAGGAAGAAAAATAAGTTGAACACTCATGCATTACAGGTTTATAGAAAAATGGTACAATCATTATGTGAAACAGTTTGGCAATTTGTTTTATTTTTTAATTTTTAAAGATTTTATTTATTTATTCATGAGAGACAGAGAGACAGAGAGGAAGAAGGATACAGAGAGACAGAGGCAGAAGGAGAAGCAAGCTCTCATTGAAGCAGGGAGCCCTATGCAGGACTCAATCCCAGGACCATGGGATCATGACCTGAGCTGAAGGCAGACGCTTAACAGACTGAGCCAACCCCCTTTTTTCTTATATTTACCCAATAAAAATAAAACCTATCTTTAGTCAACACCTGTACAAAAATGTCTATAAAGCTCTATTTATAATAGCTCCAAACTGAAAACAACCCAGATATCTTTTATAGGTGAATAGTTAAACTGTGATATATTCATATCAAAAAATAGTACTCTGTAATAAAAAATAATGGACTCTTGTGGAAGAGGTAAGATGGTGGAAGAGTACAGGACCTCATTTCATCTTTTCCCTTGAATTTAGATAGGTAACTATCAAATCATTCTGAAGACCCATGAATTAAACCTGAGAAGTAAGAAAAGAATATCTGGAACTCTACAAGTAGAAAAATGATCACTTTCTGCAAGGTAGGAGGTGCAGGGAAGTGAATCCGAAGGGATATATGGGAAGATATATGGCAGGGGGAGGGAGCCTCAGTAAGCTGGCTACCAAAATGTGATATAGCCCTGGAGGGCAAAATTGGAATACTTAGAAATCTGCTCCAAGGAGAGACATCCTTGCTTGAAAGGAGCTCAGGTGGTGAAAAGGGGCAAATTTCAAGGTGGGAAAGTGTGGTCTCAGGACTCCCAGAGTCACAGAAGTAATGGGGGTGCCCAAGTTGGTAAAGTTCCCAAGATTTCATACTCTGGTTTCTCTTCAGATAGTATAAATCTTTTGCCTTTTAAAGTTTCCAAGATTTGGAGAGAGAAAATTGGTTATAGTCAGGGAGCCCAGGAGGGGACTCTCAGCTCAGTTCACCATAAACCATGAGCCACAGCTCCACTGGATGACCATTCTCCACATGGGAACTGTGCAAAGGACAGGAACTTGGGGCCTCTCTGCCTTTCCCTGCAAGGGGAAGATGAGGTGTGAGCATGACCTCACAAAAGCTCTCAGGGAAGGGACTCTATAAAGTACAGTAACTGGCAACCTTCCACCTTCCCTGGCAAAGATCAATGTAATTGGGGACTTCAGGAATCTGTGGCACACACAGAAGTGAAGACCATTTATTCCTGAAGGGTTTACTAAAGAGAGGGGACTGTGATCTTTCAGCTCTGGGACTGGAGATCAGAACAGACAGTTTTATTTTGATCCACTGAAGAGACACATTGTCAGGTTTGGCCAGCAAACGCTGAGGTGGTGAATGAAAAAATTACTCCAGACACCTGAGTAGGAGAAAGGAGAAGGTATGGGGACCAGATGCTCTAGGGGTGAAAGGTCTTGAGCCAAACTCTGTCAAAACTTTTATTGTGGATGTTTTCAATGCAACAAGGAAATCAGAAAAACAAAGAGGAGTGAGAAGCCTTAATAATCAGGCAGACACATAATCGTGTGATTAGAACAAGTCATGCCCATGATGTGGATATAGGCGAGGAGTACCTGGGGTGTGTTACCAACAAAGATAAATGTTTCTCCTAAGCATTTACTCCCTGAATGAGTGTATTGAGCCACAACAAGGATCCGGCTGTTCTCAGGCTGGAAACTTCAAAGGAGGCCTAATTTTAGGGCCACTTCTTCTTTTCTTTTCAACTAGTTTCATCCAGGGAAGAAATAAATTTTATCTAACCAAGACTAAGGAATTCCCACAGTGTGTAAAGCCTGCAGGGAACAAAATGCACACAAATGACCAGCTTACACTGAGCCCAGAGCCCTGGCAAGATGCAGTGCAACTTATCCCAGGCAAAGACACCTGAGAAGCAGTGCAGCAGGCCCCTCCCCTAGAACACCAATGGAAGAACAGGTGCACAGCAAATTTACAGACCACACAAGACTATAAAACTCCAGTTCTAGAGGAAAAGAGTATAAAGAATTTGAGGTTATTTTTCATGATCATTTATCCTTCAGTTTAAAATTTTCCATTTCTTTTTTTTCATTTTTAACTAGTTTCTTATTTTATCAACTTTTTGTTTTTAAGTTTTTTTAAGTTTAATTTTTCACATTTATATTCCATAGATATGTGGTTTTTTTTTCATTTTGGCTTCCTTTCACTCTATTCAATTTTATTTTTCTATATATCTAAGTTTTGTTTTCTTTACAATTTTGGGATTTAGTGTCTTCTAACACACAGACCAAAATGTACTCAGGACCAACTGGTTCACCCTGTTTTGTCCACCCTATGAGATTGTATTCTCTCCCTGCCTTTTTCTTTTTCTTTTTCTTTTTCTTTTTCAGTTTTGGTTTTTAACCTCTTCGGATTTGTCTAGTGTGTATTTTCCTTGGGTCATGGTTTATATTTTTTATTTTGTCCACTCACTTATCCATTCTTATTTGGGCAAAATCATTAGAAGGAGGAATTCACAACAAAAGAAGGAAACAGAGACAATACTCTCTGCCACAGATCTAACTGATAAGGATATAAGTAAAATGTCAGAGCTGGAATTCAGGATAACAATTATAAAGTTACTAGTTGGACATAAAAGCGTAAAAGACACCATAGAATCTCTTAGTGCAGAAATGAGGTCCAATCAGGCCAAAATTAAAAATGCTGTAACTGAGATGAAGTCATAAATGGATGTTATTAGAGATAAGGTCAATGAGGCAGAGGAGAGTCAATGAAATATAAGACAAGTTGATGGAAAGGAAGGAAGATGAGGTAAAGAGAAAAACAACTAATAGGCCTTGAGGAGAGGCTTCAAGAAATCAATGATGCTATAAAATGTACCAACATCAGAATTACTGGGGAGTCTGAGGGTGAAGAGAGAGAGAGTGAGCCAGAAGGTATATTGGGGCAAATCATAGATGATAACTTCCCAAAACTGAGGAAGGAAATAGGCATTCATGTCCAAGATGTAGAGAAGACCCCTCCCAAAATCAACAAAAATAGATCAGCCCCCTGACATATAATAGTGAAGCCAGCAAATTTCAGATATAAAGAAAAAAAATCCTGAAAGCAGCTTGAGAACAGATGTTCCTACCTACAGAGGTAGGAATATTAGACTTGCTACAGATCTATAAACAGAGACCTGGTAGGCCAAAAAGGGTTGACATGATATATTCAGGGTGTTAAATGAGAAATACATGCAACTAAGAATACTTTACCCAGCAAGGCTGTCATTCAGAATGAAAGTGGAAATAAAGACCTTTCAGGACAAACAGAAACTGAAAGAATATGTGACCACCAAGCCAGCCCTGCAAGAAATATTAAGGGGTACTCTCTAAGCAAAGGAAGATCCCAGGAGAAAAATAAACTAGAAAGATACAGAGACAATCTATAGACACAGGGACTTTACAGGCAATGCAAGGCATTAAATTTGTATCTTTCAATAGTTACTTTGAATGTAAATGGGCTAAATGTTCCAATCAAAAGACAACAGGTGTCAGATTGGATAACAAAGGAAGATCCATCCAAATGCAGTCTACAAGAGAGACTCACTTGAGACCTAAATACAGCTCCAAACTGAAAGTGAGGGTGTAGAGAGATATTTACCATGCTAATGTACCTCAAAAGAAAACTGGAGTAGCAATCCTCATATCAGACAAATTAGATTTTGAAACAAAAACTGTAGTAAGATATGTAGAGGGACACTATATCATACTTAAAGGGTCTACCCAACAAGAATTATGTAACAATTATAAATATGTATGCCCCTAATTTTGGAGCAGTCAATGATATCAACCAATTAATAACCAAAGTAAAGAAACACATGGATATTAGTGCAATAATAGTAGGGGACTTCAATATCCCACTCACTGCAATGGACAGATCATCTAAGCAGAAGATCAAAAAAAAAAAAAAGAACAAGGGCTTTGAATGACATGTTGGGCAATATGGACTTCACAGATATGTACAGAGCATTCCCTCCTAAATCAACAGAATAAACATTCTTCTCAACTGCACATGAACATTCTTCAGAATAGATCACATACTGGGTCTCAAATAAGGTCTCAACTGATACCAAAACATTGGGATCATCCCCTGCATATCTTCAGACCACCATGCTTTGAAACTTGAACTCAGTTACAAGAGGAATTTTGGAAGGAACTCAAACACTTGGGGGTTTAAGAGCATCCTACTAAATAATAAATGGGTCAACCAGGAAACTAAATAATTTTTAAAAAAGTAATGGAAACTAGGGCGCCTGGGTGGCTCAGTAGGTTAAAGACTCTGCTTTCGGCTCAGGTCATGATCTCAGGGTCCTGGGATCGAGGCCCACATTGGGCTCTCTGCTCAGTGGGGAGCCTGCTTCCTCCTCTCTCTCTGTCTGCCTCTCTACCTACTTGTGATCTGATCTCTCTCTCTGTGTCAAATAAATAAATAAAATCTTTAAAAAATAAAATAAAATAAAAATAAAAATAATGGAAACTAATGAGAATGAAAACACAACTTTTCAAAACTTTTGGGATGCCTCAAAGGTGGTACTAAGACTGAAGTAATTTGTAATACAAGCCTCTCTCAAAAAATTAGAAAAATATCAAATACATAAGCTAACCTCACACCTAAATGAGCTAGAGAAAGAGCAGCAAATAAAGACAACCAAGCAGGAGAAGAGATATAATAAACATTGGAGAGGAAACCAATGAAATGGAAACCAGAAGGACAGTAGAAAAGCTCAATGAGTCTAGAAGCTGGTACTTTGAAAGAATTAATAATATTGATAAACCCCTAGCCAAACTTTTCAAAGAGAAAAAAAGACGCAAATTAATAAAATTATGAAAAAAAGAGGAGAGGTCACAGCAAATATCAAGGAAATACAAACAATTATAAGAACGTAGTATGAACAACTGTATGCCAAAAAATTAGGCAATTTGGAAGAAATGGATGCATTCCTGGAAACATAAACTACCAAAATTGAAACATGAAGAAATTGAAAATCTGAACAAATCCATAATCTGCAAGGAAATTCATGCAGTAATCAAAAACCTCCCAAAAAACGAGTCCAGGGCCAGATGGCTTTGCAGAGGAATTAGACCAAACATTTAAAGAAGAAATAATACCAATTACACTGAAGCTATTAAAAAATATATATATATGGAAGGAAAACTTCCAAACTTGTTCTGTGAGGCCACCATTATCTTGATCCCTAAACCTGAAAAAGACCCCATAAAAGAGGAGAATTACAATTCAATATCGTGATACACATGTATGTCCAAATACTCATCAAGATACTAGCCAATAGGATTCAATAATACATTAAAAGCATTATTCACCAGGACCAAATGTGATTTATTAGTGGATTACAAGAGACATTCAACTTTTGCAAATCAATCAACATGATATATCACATCAATAAAATAAAGGATAATGATCATATGGTTCTCTCAATTGATGCAGAAAAAAAAAACATTTGACAAAATGCAACATCCTTTCTGGATTTAAACTCTTCACAGTGGAGGGATAGAGAGAACATACTTCAATATCATAAATGCCATCGATGAAAAGCCCACAATGAATATCATTCTCAATGGGGAAAAACTGAGAAATTTCCCCCTAAAGTTAGGAAGAAGATAGGGATGCCCATTCTCACACTTTGTTCAACATACTACTAGAATTCCTAACCTCATCAAACAGACAACAGAAAGAAGTCAAAGGCATTCAAATTGGCAAATAAGAAGTCAAACCCTTCCTCTTCACAGATGACATGATACTTTATGTGGAAAACCGAAAAGAATCCAGCCCAAAATTGCTAGAACTCATACAGGAATTCAGCAACATGGCAGGATACAAAATCAGTGCACAGAAATCAGCTGCATTTCTATACATAATGAGACTGAGGAAAGTGAAATTAATGAATCAATCCCATTTACAATTACACCAAAACCCATAAGATACCTAGGAACAAACTTAACCAAAGAGCTAAAGGATATGTAATCTAAAAACTAAAGAATGGGCGACTGGGTGGCTCAGTGGGTTAAAGCCTCTGCCTTCAGCTCAGGTCATGATCCCAGGGTCCTGGGATCGAGGCCCACATTGGGCTCTCTGCTCGGCAGGGAGCCTGCTTCCTCCTCTCTCTCTGCCTCCCTCTCTGCCTACTTGTAATCCCTCTCTCTGTGTCAAATAAATAAATAAAATCTTTAAAAAAAAACTAAAGAATGTTTATGAAATAAATTGAGGAACACACAAAAAGGTAGAAAAACATTCCATGCTCATGGATTAGAAGAATAAATATTGTTAAAATGTCTATGCTACCCAGAGTAATTTATACATTCAATGCATTCCCTATCAAAATATTATTGACATTTTTCATAGAGCTGGAACAAATAATCATAAAATTTTTATGGAACCAGAAAAAAACTCCGAATAGCCAGGAGAATGTTGAAAAAGAAAGCCAATGCTAGTGGCATCATAATGCCAGTCTTCAAGTTCTATTACAGAGCTATGATCATTGAGACAGCATGGTACTGGTACAAAAATAAACATAGATCAGTGTGTCCATTTGGATTTAAACTGAATGAACAGAATAAAGGCCCAAGAAATGGATCCTCAACTCTATGTTCAACTAATCAGGAAAAGAATATCCAATGGTAAAATGACAGTCTCTTCAATAAATGGTGCTGGGAATACTGGACAGCCACATGCAAATGAATGAAACTGGACCATTCTCTTGTGCAATACACAAAGATAAAATCAAAATTTGTAAAGGATCTAAATGTGAGACAGAAATCCATAAAAATCCTAGAGAACACAGGCAGCAACCTCTTTTGACTGCAGCTACAGCAGCTTCTTGCTAGACACTTCTTCAAAAACAAGGAGAAAAAAAGCAAAAATAAACTCTTGGAACTTTATCAAGATAAAAAGCTTCTGCACAGCAAAAGAAACCATCAAGAAAAGTAAAATGCAACCCGCGGAATGGTATAAGAGATTGCAAATGGCATATTAGACAGAAGGTTAGTATCCAAGATCTATAAAGAACTTCTCAAACTCAACACCCCCCCAAAAAATAATCCTGTCAAGAAATGGGCAGAAAACATGAACAGATGTTTCTCCAAAGAAGACAGAAATGGCCAACAGACACATGCAAAAATGCTCCACATCGCTTTTCTTCAGAGAAATACGAATCAAAACCACAATGAGTTACTGCTTCAGACCTGTCAGAATGGCTGAAATTAACAAGACAGGAAAAAACAAATATTGGGGAAGATGTGGAGAAAGGAGAACCTTCTTCCACTGTTGGTGTAAATGCATGCTGGTACAGCCAATCTGGAAAACAGTATGGAGGTTCTTCAAGTGATTAAAAATAGAGCTACCTTGTGCCCAGCAATTGCACTACCAGGTATTTACTCCAATGATACAGATTTAGTGAAAAGAAGGGGCACATGCAACCTAATGTCCATAACAACAATGTCCAAAATAGTAAAAATGTGGAAGAAGCCATGATTTCCTTGGAGGGATGAATGAATAAAAATGATGTGAGATATATTGGAATGGAATGGGATATTTGGAATATTCCAAATGGAATGTCACAATGGAATATTACTCAGCCATCAGAAATGATGAATACTTACTATTTACTTTGATATGGATGGAACTGGAGGGTATTATGCTAAGTGAAATAAGTCAGTCAGAGAAAGATTATTATCATATGGTTTCACTCATATCTGGAATATATGAAACATTGAATAGGATTATAAGGGAAGGGGGGGAAAACTGAACAGGAAGAAATCAGAGAGGGAGACAAACCATGAGAGACTTTTTTTCCCCATGAGAGACTCTTAAATATGGGAAACAAACTGAGGGTTGGTGGAAGCGATGTGGGTGGAGGATAAGTTAGCTGGGTGATGGGCATTAAGGAGGGCACCTGTTGTGATTAGTGCTGGGTGTTATATGCAACTGATGAATTATTGAACACTACATCTGAAACTAATGATGTAGTGTGTGTTGGCTAATTGAATTTTAATTTAAAAAAATTAAAAAAATTAAAAGTGCATTTCCGCTGACAGGATTAAAAAAATCATATTTATGATTGAAGTACACAAAGTTGTTAAGATTTCAGTTGTCTTGAAATTGATCTATAAAAGAGATGCAATCCTTATGATGTTTCTAACAAGGTTTTAAATCAATAGCAATTGACAAGATTATTCTAGAATTTATGTAAACCAGGAACTCATATAAGACACGACAATTCCAGAGAGGAAAAAAAATAGAGTTACAGAATTAACACTATTTGATTTCGAGAGTTAGTATAAAGTGGGGTACCTGGGTATCTCCATTGGTTTAAGCATCCTACTCTTGGCTTCAGCTCAGGTCATGATCTTAGGGTCCTGAGATTGAACCCTGAGTCAGGCTCCACACTCATCACAGTCTGCTTGTCCATCTCCCTCTGCTTGTCCCCCTGCTCTCTTTCTTTCTCTGTCTAGAATGAATAAATAAAATATTTTTAAAAATAGTATCAATGTATATTAATCAATACATTCACATAAGGATATGCAAATTGATTAATGCAAAAGAACAGAACATTTAGTAATATACCCCCACACACAGGCACTAAGTTATCAACAAAACTGACAAAGAAGGTTAATAGTAAAAAAAAAATTCTTTTTAAAAATAATGGTGGAGGAACTGGATGTGTGTATGAAAGAATATGAACTTTGATTTCTACATTGCACAAAAGATTAATTTGAAATTTATCACAAACCTGGGAGAATATCTTCATGGCATTTTTTGTTTGTTTGTTTGTTTCTACAAAAAAAGGTTTATTTGTTTATTTTTAAAGATTTTATTTATTTATTTATTTGACAGAGAGAGAGACAACGAGAGAGGGAACACAAGCAGGGGAGTGGGACAGGGAGAAGCAGGCTTCCTGCTGAGCAGGGAGCCTGATGCAGGGCTCAATCCCAAGACCCTGGACTCATGACCTGACCCGAAGACAGATGCCTAATGACTGAGCCACCCAGATGCCCCAAAGGTTTATTTTTTTTTTTTTGAAATTAGGATATAACATTCACTAATGGTAAAAAAGAATGTTATAATAAATTGTACTTAATTAAAATGGAAAATTTTTGTCAACACAATTCAGTGATAAGAAACTATAAAAGTGATATCAGCAAGATGACAGATTGGGACCCCCAAAATGCTTTTTCCCTCCACAAAACAACAAAACAATAAGCAACTACAAACCAATAAATATAGCTTTTGAAAAGTCATGGACTACAATAAATATGAAGTAGAAATACCATGTAGCACAAAAACTAAGGATGGCTGCCTAGAAAACATAGTAAGCACTTTACTTACATTTCCCTATTCAGTTTGAAGCAACATGATGCCAACATGTATCCCCTGGGAAGGATTTTATCCCATGTGGGAAAGGAAAACAAGAGGACCTGAACAATCTTCATCACTGCACATTTGTAGCAATTGCTACTGAGGAGCCCTACAGCTTCTAACAATGCTGAACCCAGATAATTTAACTACTTGGATTCCCTACCACTGCATCTCCCCTCTGGCACTAAAGATATCATTATGGTGAGACCTGACCTCAATGACCCAAGTCACTGGTGCACCCTGCTTTCTAGGATTAGGAAGACTGGGGTGCCTGGGTGGCTCAGTCAGTTAAGCGCCTGCCTTTGGCTCAGGTCATGATCCTGGAGTCCTTGGATCAAGCATCTCATCAGGCTCCCTGCTCAGTGGGGAGTCTACTTCTCCTTCTCCCTCTGCTCCACCCCTGCTGGTGCTCACTTGCTCTCTCTCTCTCTCTCTCTCTCTCTCTCTCTCTGTTGTTCACTCATTCTCTCTCACAAATAAATAAATAATATCTTAAAATTAAAAAAAACTCTAGGATTGGGATTACCTAACACTTCAACTTCTGTGGGAATGGAGCTGTTGTTGCAACACATTATGCACACTTAGTCCTAAGCAGCGACTATGACCATCCCTGGAGCTGAGATGCTGTGGTGTTGGATTCTAACCCTCTGGGTCCTAAGTCAGGGTTCTAACCCACCACCACTAGGGAAGCATTGCTGATAATCTGTACCCCACCACCTGGTGCCTAAGTCAGAGCTGTGATCATTAAGTCACTGCTCTGCATCCAGCTTCCTATGGTTTGAGTCAGGCCTGTGACCCCCACCATTCCCAGGGTCATATTGCTACAGGGTCCTGCCCAGGTCACCACTACCCTTTCATACTTAGGCCCATGCAGCTGTTGCATGTCAATCCTCCTACAACAGGGCATAAGACATTGCAGCAACCAAAAATCTGGATTTCCATTCTATGGGCAATTTATACCTGCCTACCCATAAGACCTTGGATCTACTATTATAGCGAGTGCACCTGTGCCCTGAAACCTAGGCACCATGGAAGTTACTCAGACCCTTGAATTCAGTACTCTGGTTATGTTGCCACTCTGAGTGCCAGTGAGCCAGATCCAGCATCAAACAAAATTTTCTCAGCTAGAACCGTTTTCTATGTGCATAAAAGAGGACAAGAATACCACAGCAGCCTTTGACACTGAGGACATCAACAACCTTAGTCACCACTGCCATCACATACATCTGAAGACTTGGCCACTGAGGACTGCTGTAGTCCTTGGAGATGTTGACCTGAGTTGGCAGAGCTACACGAAGACTATGCTACTGTGTCCTCTCAAGAGAAGGAGATTCTGTGCTCTAACCAGCTGGAACCTTCACAACCACCTGCAGGTGATAGTCTTTCCTCAATGAGGCTAATCTAAAAAGAGTGGATGAGAAGATTGTTTTCTCAAATGTGCAGCTATCAATGCAAAGCCACAAAAATCAAAAGCTAGGGAACTCCACAACACACAAAAATACAAACCTTCAAGTAATTGACCCCAAAGAAATGTAGATATACAAATTACTTGAGAATGAGCTCCAAATAATTAATTGATTTAATTATTTGAATCTCAATGAGATTCAAAGAAACACAGGTAGATAAATTAACAAACCCAGGAAAATTTAGACAAAGAGTTACATGAAAAATAGGATAAGTTAAATAAAAAAGAAATTATAATAAAGAACCAAAGAAATTCTGGAAATGAAGAATATGATTAATAAAATTAAAAATGTAATAGAAAATGTCCATAGCAGACTGAATCAGAGAAACAAAAAACTGTGAACTTGAACATAGATCTCTTGAAATGATTCAGTCAGATGAAAAACAAAGAATGAAACAGTGAAAACAGCTTACAGGACTTAGGATACTCCATTAAAAGGGCCCATATAGGACCACTTGCGTATAGGAAATACAGAAAGAGAAGACAAAAAAGGAGGACAGAAAGCTTATTTAAAGAAACAATGGCTAAAAACTTCCTAAATCTGGGGATAGGTATCCAGGTACATGAGTTCAAAGATCAACAAACCCAAATAGGACTTCTACAATACATAATATAATGAAATCTCAAAATTAAATAAAAATATAATTTTCAAAGCATCGAGAAAAAAAAGACTCATCACATACAAGGGAACCAGCATAAGGTTAACAGTGGATTTTCAACAGAGAACTTATAGGCCGGGAGAGAATAGGTTGATATATTCAAAGTGTTGAAAGAAAAAATGAACTTGCTGAATAAGAATATTTTATCTGGCAAAGTTTTCCTTAAGATACGAAGGAGACCGATTTACTTCACATAGCATAATACTCTCTAGTTCCATTCACATCATTGTAAATGGCAAAATTTCATTATTTTTTATGGCTGAGTAATATTCCATTGTGTGTATATATGCCACTTCTTTATCCACCCATCAGTCAATGGACACTTGGGCTTTCCATAATTTGGCCATTGTTGATAATGATGTTATAAACATCGGAATGCATGTATCCCTTCAAATTAGTATTTTTGTATCCTTTGGGTAAATGCATAGTAGTTCAATTGCTGGGTCATAAGGTACTTCTATTTTTAACTTTTTGGGGAACTTCCATACTGTTTTCCTGAGTGGCTACACCAGTTTGCATTCCCACTAACAGTATAAGAGAGTTCCCCTCTCTCTGAATCTTTGCCAACACCTGTTGTTTTTTTCTGTTATTAGTGTTAGCCATTGTGACAGATGTGAGGTAATATCTCATTGTGCCTTTCATTTGTATTTTCCTGATGATGAGTTAAGCATCTTTTCATGTTAAGTGAAATAAGTCAGTCAGAGTAAGACAAATAACATATGACTTCACTAATATGTGGAATTTAAGAAACAAAACAAAGGAACAAAGCAGGAAAAAGAGACAGAGAAGCAAACCAAGAAATTTACTCTTAACTATAGAGAATAAACTCATGATTACCAGAGGGGAGGTGGGTGGGAGGGTGGGATAAGTCGGTGATGGGGATTAAGGTGGGCACTTGTGATGAGCACTGGGTGTTGTATTTAAGTGGTGAATCATTAAATTCTACACCTAAACTGATATTGCACTATATGTTGACTTACTGGAGTTTAAATAAAAACCTGGGAGAAAAAGATATGAAGGAGAGGTAAATGCTTTCTTTAAAATATATTTATTTATTTGAGAGAGAGAGTGAGAGAGCAAGTGTGGGAAGGGGTAGAGGGAAAGGGAGAGAGAGAATCTCAAGCAGACTCCGATTGAGCATGGAGCCCAATACCGGGCTTGATCTCACGATCCTGAGATCATGATCTGAGCAAAATCAAGAGTCAGATGCTCAGCTGAATGAGCCTCCCAGGTGCCCCTAAATAAAGGCTTCCTAAGACAAGCAAAAGTTGGTGGAATTCATCATTGCTAGGCCTGTCTTATGAGAAATGCTAAAGGGAGCTCTTCAGGCTAAAACAAAATGATGCTAAGTAGTGACATGAAAATATATAAAAATATGAAATTCAAATTTTAAGGTAAATATATACTCAAGTTCTTATTGCTCTAATACTGCAATGGTGCTGTGTAGATCAGTTTTGATTATTGTTTAAGTGTTAAAAGATAAAAGTGTCAAAAATAAAGCTACCTAATTTATTAATGGTCATACAAGAAATGAATTGCAAAATAATATACTGTGAGGAAAGTTACTGCATAAATCTTTTATATATGATTGAAGTTAACAGTTTATTATAGAATGTTATAACAATAAGATGTTTTATATAATCCTCATGGTAATTACAAAAGAAAGTCCTATAATAGATACACAGGAAATAATGAGAAAAAAATAAACATATCACCAGAAAAATAATCAAATCACAAAAGAAAATACAAGGAAACAGGAACAAATTAAATATGAAAAATTCCACAGGAAACAATAAACAAAATGACAATAAGTTCTAATCTATCAATAATTAATCAAAATGTAAATGAACTAAATTCTCCAGTCAAAAAACTCAGAATGGCTGCATTAACAACAAAAGTAAAAACACCTCTCCTATATGTTGACTGCCAGAGACTCATTTCAGCTTAAAAAGAAACATAGTTTGTAAATAAAGGAGTGTAAAGAGATAGTCTATAAAAATAGCCAAAGTAGCTATACTTATATTAGACAAGACAGACTTCAAGCCAAAACTGTAACAAGGGATAAAGATGATAATTTTAATGACAAAGGGTTCAATTGATAAAGATGAACTTATAATTATAAATAGATATGTACAGAACATAAAAACACCTTATACAGAAAGAAATTAATAACAGACTTAAACATAGAAATAGATAGCACACACAGTAATAGTAAGGAAATTCAAAACCCTATTTCAACAATAAATATACCTCCCAGACAGAAATCTCAATAAGAAAACAGTAAAATTTAACAATACTATACACCGGGCACCTGGGTGGCTCAGTGGGTTAAGGCCCCTGCCTTCGGCTCAGGTCATGATCTCAGGGTCCTGGGATCGAGGCCCGCGTCAGGCTCTCTGCTCAGCAGGCAGCCTGCTTCCTCCTCTCTCTCTGCCTACTTGTAATCTCTCTCTATCATATAAATAAATAAAATCTTTAAAAAAAAAAACAATACTATACACCAACTAGACCCAATAGATGTATACAAAACATTCACTCAACAGCAGCAGAATACACATTCTTCTTAAGCAAAAATAGAACATTCTCCAATAAATTCTATTAGGTAAAAAAAAGTCTTAGTAAACTTAAGATGATTGAAATCATATGAAACAACTTTTTTCAATCACAGTTGTATGAAACCTGAAATCAATAACAAAAAGAAAGCAGGAAAACCCACAGATATGTGGAAATTAAACAACATATTCTTGAAAAAACACAAAGGTTCAAAGAAATTAAGAGATATTAAAAATAATTTTGAGGCAAAAAAATGGAACCATAGCATCACAAATTCATGAGATGTAGCAAAGTAGTTATAAGAAGAGATTTTTAGCATAGTTAGATATAGTAAGAAAAAAAAATACATAGCTCAAATAATCTAATTTTATGCCTCAAGGAATTAGAAAAAGAGCAAACAAGGCCAAAGGTAAGCAAATGAATTAAAAAAAAGTTATAACAGAAATAAATGAAATAAAGACTAGAAAAACAATAGAAAATGTTAATAAATATTAACAGAATTGTTAGTAAATGAGTTAATAAAATCGTTGTTAATAAATGTTAATAAAATTGAGTTTTTTAAGAAAGATATAATAAATCAATATGACTGTAGCCAGATTAAGTGAGAAAAATAGTGAAATTATGTAAATAAAATTGTAAGGAAAAGAGGAACTATTACAACTGATATAACAGAAATAAAAGATTACTATGAAAAATTATATTTCAACAAATTTGATCATTTAAAACAAACAAATACATTCCTAAAAATATGCAACTTTTCATGAATAAATCATGAGGAAATAGAAAACTTAGCAGGAGAATAAAAATTAAAATAATGTGATCAATAATAAAAAAAAATCTTCCAACAATGAAAAATTTAGGACCAGATAGCTTCAATGATAAAAATCTACTAATCATGTAAAGAAAAATTAATACCAATCTTTCTCAAAATTATCTAAAGTATTAAAGAGAAAGGTACAGTTCCAAACTTATTTTATGAAGCCCGTATTAACCTGATATCAAAGCCAGAAAAGGACACTATAAGAAAAGAAAATTATAATCCAATGTCCCTCATGAGCACAGATGTAAAAGTTCTTAAAAAATAATTACCAAATATAATTGAACAGAACAATATAAAGAACATACACTATGTTTAAGTACCTCAACATTTTTATATCCCCACAGTTAACATTATACTCAATAGTATAAACTAATTTTTTCCAAGTTCAGGAACAAGACAAGCATGGCCAACCTTTCCATTTCTATTAACCATAATACCATAATACTGGAAGGAAGCCCAAGCAATTAGGCAAGTAAAAGAGTTAAAACCATTCAAATAAAAAAGGGAGTAGTAAAATGTTGTTTGACTTTGACATGACTTTCTATATAGAAAATCCTAAAAAATCCAAATAAATCTAGTAGACATAATACACAAGGTCAATAAAGCAAAATATATTAAATCAACATAAAGATCAGCTATGTTTTTATATACTAGCAATAAAATATCTGAAAAAATCAATTCCATTTACAACAGCATCAAAAACAATAAAATACTTAGGAATAAATTTAACCAAGATGGTAAAAGATCTGTGTACTGAAAATTACAAGACAAATTTCCAATTATAAGATGAATAAGTTTTAGAGATATAATGTATACCATGATGATTATAGTTAATGTTGTATTGTATATTTGAACATTTCTAAGAGACTGGATTTTAAAATTTTTCACCACACACAAAAAAATTGTAACTATGTGAGGTGATGTATGTTTAACTAATCTCGTGGTAATCATTTTGCAATATAGATCTATAAAAAATTATTATGTCACATACCTTAAACTTACACAACAGTCTATGTCAAATACATCTCAATAAATCTAGGGAAAATAATATGGATAATATATTACAAAACAAACACTGCATTTTAAGTTGCAGCCTACTCTAAGAAAAATGTGATATTTCTGCAGATATATGATATAAGTGTGTTATTAACAGTATGACACTATACCAGCAAATTTCCAACAAAAATATAGTGGAAAAGTAGTCTTTAAAGAGCCAAACTCATTTTGTATACCATTTTCCTAGAATACATTCAGTCTTATGTAGGAATAGTAAAATGTCGTATTATTCATTCAATATATTTTAACATGGAAACAAATTTTTAGAAAACAGAAATAAACGGAAAACATATGTTCATGCATTAAAAAAATTAATACTGTTAAAATACTCATACTACCAAAAGCAATCTAAACATTTACTAAAATCTCTCTCAAAATGCCAATAGCATGTTGGTTTTTTTTAAGATTTTATTTATTTATTTATTTATTTGTTTATTTATTTATTTATTTATTTATTTATATTTGATAGAGAGAGAAATTACAAGTAGGCAGAGAGGCAGGCAGAAAGAGAGGAGGAAGCAGGCTCCCTGCTGAGCAGAGAGCCAGATGCAGGGCTGGATCCCAGGACCCTGAGATCATGACCTGAGCCGAAGGCAGAGGCCTTAACCCACTGAGCCACCGAGGAGCATCACAAATAGCATGTTTCATAGTAAACTAAAAATTACAATCATAATATTCCTATAGAATCATGAATTTACCCTCATAGATGAAGCAATCTTGAGAAAGAAGGTAGTTGGAAGCACCACACTTCCTTGATTTCCAATTATATTATAAAGCTATAATAATCAAAAGAGTATAGTATTGATATAAAAACAGATACACAAGGGTACCTGGGTGGCTCAGTCAGTTAAGCATCCAATTCTTGGTTTCACCTCAGCTCATAATCTCAGGGCGGTGGGATTGGGCCCTGAACTGGGCTTCACACTCAGTGGGGAGTCTGCTGAGATTGTCTCCCTATCCCTCCCCCCCCATCTCATGAATGCTTGTTTGTGTGCTTGCTCTCTCTTTAAAAAATAAATGGAAAAATCTTTAAAAATACAAGATACATAGATCAATAGAACAGTATATATAGCCCAGAAGTAAACTCGTGAATACATAATAACTAATTTTTAAGAAGCTCACCTAAAACTAACATTTGGGGAAAAACCGTATGTTCAATAAATGATTATGGGGATCCTGGATATCCCCATGTAAAATAATAATATTAAATCCTACTTTACACCATTCACAAAAATTAACTAAAAATAGATTAGACATAAATGTGAAACATGAAACCATAAAACCAAAGAAGAAAATATAGAGGAAAAGCCCCTTGACAACTACCAGCTATTTATCTCCCTGACAGTGGCTTCTTTTTTACTTTCATTTTTTATAGTTTTATTTAGATATAATTGACATATTGTGTAAGCTGAAAGTGTACAAAATAATGACTTGATTTAAAATAAAAAACAACAGGCAAAATACTCTACCATGCAAGATTATCATTCAAAATTGGAGAGATAGAGTTTTCCAGACAAAAACATGTCAAAGGAGTTCATTGCTACTAAACTGGCCTTACAAAAGTTAAAGGAAATTCTTTAAAGTTAAAAGAAAAGGCCATAATCAGAAGTATGGAAAATATAAAAGGAAAGAAAAACTCATGTGTAAAAGCAGAAATAGGGTAAAGGTGGTAGAACAATCACTTATAAATGTAGCAGTTAAAAGACCAGATTAAAATGAATTTTATTGTAAAAATGATTACCATAACAAGATTACTAACATTTTTTACTTGACATAGTTACAATTATCTTTCCCCATGGTAAGAATTTTTAAGATTTACACTCTTAACAACTTCCAAAAATGCAATATTGTATTATTAATTATAGATCCCATGTTATATATATCCCCATTAATATTTATCTAGTAGAGTTTCCATAATTTGACCACCTTCAGTCATTTTTGCCACCATAACCCCATCACTGGCAATGAAAAATCTGCTATTAGTGGCTGCACAAATTTGCATTTCTTCCAAAAGTGCATATGGGTTTTTTGATCCACACCCTCACCAACACTAATTTCTTGTGTTTTTGATAAAGCCATTCTAACAGGCATAAAATAGTATCTCATTGTTTTGATTTGCATCAAATCATCAAATCATCCCTCATGATTAGTGATGTTGAATGTCTTTTCATGAATCTGTACATCTTTGGAAAAAAATCATCTATTCAGGTCTACTAGTCATTTTTTAAAGATTTTATTTATTTATTTGACACAGAGATAGAGATCACAAGTAGGCAGAGAGGCAGGCAGAGAGAGAGAGGTGAAAGCAAGCTTTCCACTGAGCGGAGAGCCCGATGCGGGCCTCGATCCCAGGACCCTGAGATCATGACCTGAGCCGAAGGCAGAGGCTTTAACCCACTGAGCCACCCAGGCGCCCATACTAGTCATTTTTTTAATCAGATTTTTTTTTGCTATTGACTCATAGCAGTATTATTCATTTTGAATATTAACCCCTTATCAGATATATGATTTTCAAATATTTTCTCCCATTTGGTAAGTTTTATTTTCATTTTTGAGGTTTCCTTTTCTGTTCAGAGCTTTTTTAGTCCCACTTGCTTATTTTAGCTATTGTTGCTTTAACTTTTGATGTCAGATGAAACTATCATCAAGATTTATACCATGGAGATTAACTGTTATAGTTTCTTCCAGGAGTTTTGTGGTTTTGGTCTTATATTCACGTTCTTAATCCACTTTGAGCTAATTTTTTTAAAGATTTTATTTATTCATTTGACACAGAGAGAGAGATTACAAGTAGGCAGAGAGGCAGGCAGAGAGAGAGGAGAGAGGAGGAAGCAGGCTCCCCGCTGAGCAGAGAGCCCGACGCAGGCCTCTATCCCAGGACCCTGGGACCATGACCTGAGACAAAGGCAGCGGCTTTAACCCACTCAGGCGCCCCTTTGAGCTAATTTTTATGCATGGTGTAAGATAGTGGTTCAATCTTATTATTTGGCATATGTTTGCCTATGTTTTGCAATATTTATTAAAGAGACTGTATATTCTTGGCACCTATGTCATGGATTAATTGACCATATATGTGTGGATTTATTCCTGCACTTTCTATCCCATTCCATTGATTTATATATCTGCTTTTATACCATACTCCTTTAATTACTAAAGATTTGTAATATACTTTATATTTTTTAAGTTTTTACTTAAATTTCAGTTGGTTAAAATACCGTGTTAATACTAGTTTCAGGTGTACTATATAGTGATTCAAAACTTCCATACAACAACCTGGCTCATCACAGCAAGTGCACTCCTTAAACCCCACCTATTCTACCCATTCCCCGATCCACCTCCCCTCTAGTAACAATCAGTTTGTTCTCCAAAGTAGAGTCCTCTCTAAAAAAACATCATGAACAATAACAACAACAAAAACGGAAAAAAAAGGGTCACCTGAGCTCAGTCATTTGAGCATCTGACTCTTGATTTGGGCTCAGGTCATGATGTCAGGGGCTTGATATCTAGCCCCACATTAAACTCCATTTTGGGCATAAAGCTTGCTTAAGATCCTCTTTCCCTCACCCTCTATCCCTCTCCTGCACTCATTCTCTATCTCCAGAAAAAATTAAGATAAAAAAGTCTGTTTTTTGGTTTGCCTTCCTCTCTTTACATTTGCCCATTTCTTTTCTTTCTTAAATTCCACATATGAATGAAATCATATGGTATTCGTCTTTGTCTGACTGATTTTTTTTTGCTCAGCATAATATTCTAGCTCCATCCATGTTGTTGCAAATGGCAAGATCTCATTCTTATTTATGGCC
This sequence comes from Ailurus styani, assembly GCA_002007465.1. Taxonomy (NCBI): domain Eukaryota; kingdom Metazoa; phylum Chordata; class Mammalia; order Carnivora; family Ailuridae; genus Ailurus; species Ailurus styani. The sequence continues at coordinate 179,938 of LNAC01001308.1, forward strand.
AAGTAATATTCATATATAATTCTTATATCTCATATATTTGTCTTTGTTTTCTCTATCTTCTTTATCTTTTCATCAGTCTGTGGACATTTGGGCTGTTTCCATAATTTGGTTATTGTAGATAATGTTTATATGAACTTTGGGGTGCATATATCCCTTCGAATTAGTGTTTTTGTATTCTTTGGGTAAATACCCAGGAGCATGATTATTGGATCACAGGCTAATTCTAATTTTAACTTTTTGAGGAACCTCCATACTCTTTTTCAGAGTGTCTGCACCAGTTTGCATTCTCTCCAACAGGGCAAAAGAACTTGTCTTTCTCCATATCCTCACCAACACTGTTGTTGCTTGTGCTGTTGATTTTAGCCATGCTGACAGGTGTGAGGAGATATCTCGTTGAAATTTTGATTTGCATTTCCCTCATGATCACTGATGTTGAGTATCTTTTCATGAATCTCTTAGCCATCTATATGTGTTCGTTGAAATAATATCTATTCATGGGCGCCTGGGTGGCTCAGTGGGTTAAAGACCCTGCCTTCGGCTCAGGTCATGATCCCAGGGTCCTGGGATCGAGGCCCATATCGGGCTCTCTGCTCAGCAGGGAGCCTGCTTCCTCCTCTCTCCTCTCTCTCTGCCTGCCTCTCTGCCTACTTGTAATCTCTCTCTCTGTGTCAAATGAATAAATAAAATCTTTAAAAAAAAAAAAGAAATAATATCTATTCATATCTTCTGCTCAGTTGTTAGTTGGATTATTTGGGTTTTAGATGTTGAATTTTGAAAGTTATTTATATATTTTGGATACTAGCCCTTTATTGGATTTGTCATTTGCAAATATCTTCTCCCATTCTGGAGGTTGACTTAGTTTTGTTGATTTTTTTCCTTCTCTGTGCAGAAGTTTTTATTTTCATGAATTCTCAATAGTTTATTTTTTCTTTTGTTTCCCCTGTCTCAGGAAACTATCTAGAAAGAAGTTGCTACAGCTGATGTTAAAGAGGTTCTGTGTTCTCCTCTATGATTTTTATGGTCTCATATTTAGCACTTTAGTCCATTTCGAATTTATTTTTGTCTTTGGTGTAAGGAAGTAGAAGAAACTGGTCCAGTTTCAGTTTTTCTGTATTTTGGTGTCCAATTTTCCCAATGCCTTTTGTTGAAGAGACTTTTTCCCCATTGGATATTCTTTCCTGTTTTGTCAAAGATTAATTGCCTCTATAACTGTGAGTTCATTTGTGGGTTTTCTATTCTGTTCTATTGATCTATGTGTCTTATTTTTGTGCTAGTACCATATGTTTTGATTGTTACAGCTTTCTAATATAAGTCTGGAATTGTGATGACTGAAATTTCCTTTGCTTTTTCAAGTTTGTTTTGGCTATTCTGGGTCTTTGTGTTTCCACAGAAATTTTAAGATTGTTTATTCTAGCTCTGTGAAAATCGTGTTGATATTTTGATAGGGATTGCCTTAAATGTGTAGATTGCTTTGGGTAGTATAGACAGATAGTGTCCCAGGCCTGAAACTTCAGGGAGGATCTCTGGTGTCTGCTGCACACACTCTGCTGTTGTGTTTTGGCTGCTCTATCCTTCAGGACAGTCATCCATGGAGGTTCTCCTTACCTGCTGTGGACAGTGTTTGATCCTCTGACTGGATAATTCCAAACTACCTATCTTCTAATTCACTTATTTTATCTTGTGCTTGTTTAGTCTACTATTGAAGATCTCTATTGATTTTTATAGTTTATTCATTGCATTCTTCAGCTGTAGAATTTTTTCAATGATTTATATTTCTTTGTTGTACTAATAATTTTGTTCATGCATTATTTTCCTAGTTTTATTTAGTTGTATGTTCTTGCTAAGCAGTCTCACTGAACTTTTGTAGAATATTCTGAATTCTTTGAATAGTTCTTAGTTCTCCATTTTTTTAAGGGTCAGCTATTGGAGGGTTTTTTGTGTGTGTGTCTTGGTTTTTATTTTTTTGTGTGTGTCATGTATCCTTGATTCTTTGTGAACCTTAATTCTTTGCATTGGTTTATGTACATTTGAGTATCTATGCATTGGTATATGTTCATTTTAGTGGAATGATTTCTTGCATTGTTACCCGTTCACTTGTCAGCTCAGCCTAGATTTCTGGATGAGTTAGTTGGTAGCACTTTGGACAGACAGGACATACTATAGTTATCTCTAGTTGGGCAAGACCACTTCCCGTGCTCTCAATTTAAGGGAATTCTTCTGTCTGTATTCTATTCTTTGGTCCTTTGGCTGGCCTTCTTGTTTAAGTGTGTTTGTTGGGAGCGCTTTCTAATTGCATGGGACTAATAGCTGTTCCCTCAGGTGGGACCACTAGCTGGGCTTTGCAATCACCATTACTCAGGTAAGATCACAGGCTGTGTTTCCTGGCAGGACTGCACAACTCACTGCATTCCATAATTGGGCAGGGCTGTGGTCTTGGGTTTTCATTCTTTCTTGGTCTCAAGTTATGCTCACATATTATTTGGGGGCACATGCAGCTTATCAAGGGCATAGGCTGTGCTCTGCTGTTGAGCAAGGTTTCTGGGAAATTTCTCTCATCAAGAAATGCTTCCAGCTATACCCCACATTTGGATGGGATTATGGATTGTATTCTGTAGTTGGGTGGTTTCACTGTTCAGGATCCTTCATTGGGTGAAGCCTCAGGTTATGCTTCATAATTGGTTGGGGTCACTTGTACTTTCTGTCTGGGCCAGGCCACAGAATGTGCTCAGCAATTAGTCAAGACCTTAGGCAACACCGCTCTGTGGATTGGAGCAATAGACTGGGCTCACAGTTAGGTGGGACATTAGACTGAGCACCAGTGTCACTGTTCAGGGTCCCTGGTTATGCAGGACTAGAGGTATATTTAACAGTTGGGATGGGCTTCCAGCTTGGCATCCAGGGAAAGCAGGGTGTAGGATGGGCTACAAAACTGCTCACATTCTCTGGTCAAGGTTCCTGGTCATTCAGGACTGGAAACTATACTAAACATTTGCATGGATCTGAGAATTTGCTTCTGTGCCCAGAGTCAGAGAACCAGCTTCATTGGTGGTATGGCTCAAGGAGACAAAATTAAGCATAATTGCCATCCTAGCTCCCTGGCCACATAGTACCACTGATTCAACTCAACAGATGGGGAGAACAACTGGCTGAGACCTCTTCTACTATGCCACTACAATCAGGAAAGATGCCTACCAACACCTCAGCACCTGTTGCTTTAAATACTGCCCCCCTGTCTATCTCTATCTTATCCTTAGTGTTCAAGTCCCACAGATTCCCCCCAATAATTGTTGTGATGTGATTCATAAATGGATTTCCTGGAAAACATCCAGTAACACTGGAGGACCTAGAAATCTACCTTGGCTTTTATCCCACTAGAGAAATTGTAGGACTAAGTGGGCCCTCTTAGTGTGATGTTGGCATAGGAGAGAGGTGACACTACCAGAGTGTAGCCACTCTGTTACTTTTCCAATGCCATCTTTCTTGGTCTCCGTGGTTCAGGGCAGTGTTTTAGCCTAAATTCTGGGTTCTGGGTCTTTTACAATGGTTTCTAATCTAAGGATAGTTGTTAGTTGATCTCCTTGTGAGGTGGACAGAATTTGGGAATGACCCATGTTACCATCTTGATGACGTCATTTCCTAGAAGAAAACAGGGGAAAAATTCCTTGCTATTGATCTTGACAATGTTTTCTTGAATATGACACCAAAATAATAGGCAGCAACTGCTAAAATAAACAGGTGAGACTACATAAAATTAAACAAAACAAAACAAAAACCTGCCCAGCAAAGGAAACAATTAAAAAAAAATGAAAAGGCAGTGTAAGGAATGTGAGAAAATACTTACAAATCATATGTTAGGTGGCAAATATCAATAATATATAAATAACTCATACAACTTAATCATAAAAAATAAATATATAAATACATACATACATAAACAAAATGGCAAAAAAACATTAATAGAAAAATTTTCAAAGAGGATATCCTGGTGACCAAAAAATACATAAAAAGGTGTTCAACATCATTAATGATCAAGAATATGCTAAGTAAATCAACAAAGTCTTATTACTTCACAGCTATTAAGATACCTAGCTATTATCAAAAAGATGACAGAAAAGAAATGTTGGATAAGATGTGGAGAAGGGGATACACTAGTGTGCTGGAATTGGAAGGAATTTAAATTGGTATAGTCATAAAAACAGCAGGAAGTTTCCATAAAATAATTAAAAATTCAACTATTATATGATTGAGTAATCCTACTCCTTGGTATATATCTGAAGGGAAAAAACTAGTATCTTAAAGAAGTATCTTTGCTCCCATTGCAGCATTATTTGCAATAGTTAAGGTACAGTAACAACCAAAGTGTCCATTGACAGATAAATGAATAAAAAATAAAGTATATGTGTGGAAAAGAATATTTTTAGCCATTATACATAAGAAATTCCCACCATTTGTAACAACATGGATGAATTGGGAGGCATTATGCTACATGAAAAAAGTTAGACAAAAGCAAACACTGTATGGTATCACTTGTATGTGGGAGAAAATTGTGCCAATAATACAGAGAGGACATAAAATGCTGGTTGCTAGTGGTTGGAGGATAGGGAAAATGGGAATTATCAGAAATGATGAATACCCAACTTTTGCATCAACATGGATGGGACTGGAGGAGATTATGCTGAGTGAAATAAGTCAAGCAGAGAAAGCTAATTATCATATGGTTTCACTTATTCGTGAAACATAAGGAATAGCATGGAGGACATTAAAATAAGGAAAGGAAAAATGAAGGGGGGAAATCAGAGGAGAAGATGAACCATGAAAGACTGTGGACTCTGAATAACACTGAAGGTTTTAGAGGGTAAGAGGGTGGGGGGGATTGGTTGGCCTGATGATGAGTATTAAGGAGGGCACATATTGCATGGAGCAGGTGGTGTTATATGTAAACAATGAATCTTGGAACAGTACATCAAAAACTAATAACATACTCTATGGTGACAAACATAACATAATAAATAAATAAATAAATAAATAAATAAATAAATAAGCAGGTCAAAGTGTAAATAAATAATAAATGAGTAACTTTAAATGAATAACTTGTGAGGATCTAGTATATAGCATGGTGAATATATTTAATAATATGTTATTACATACTTGAAAGTTGCTGAGCATAAATCCTAAGTGTTTTCACTGTAAGTAAAGGTATTCAACTGATGCAAGGTGAAGAACATGTTAGTTAACTTGATTAAAGTAATCATTTCATAATATATATGTGTATCAAATCATCACAATGTACACTTTAAATATCTGCAATTCTATTTGCTCAATTATTCCTCAATAAAGTTGGGGGGAAAGGAATTATTTAAAAATATCCACATACTGGAAGAAAATATTTATGATGTATATATCTGAAATGAGACATTTCTAGAATATATAAATGTATGTAAATAGCTTATAAAAATTAATAATAAAATTTTTACCATCCAGTAAAAACATATATGAGCTGAACAAACACTTCATAAATTGGAATTATGAATAACCACAGGGTGCATTATAAGGTGTTGAACTTTTTTAATGAATAGAGCAATGTAAATTAAAATGACAATTGTATGTCATCATACACTCGAATGATATAAATTAAGAACTCTGGCTGTAGCTAATTTTGATGAGGATTTGGAACTCAGAGATCTCTCATAATTTAATGGTGTGAGTAAAAATGTGCACAGGTTCTTTTGAAGAGTTTGGCAATTTTTTTAAAAGTTAAATGTATCTTTATAACTTAGTATTTTTACTTCTATTTACATATATATAAAATAAATATATGTGTCCAAAGAAACATTTGTTTAAGGATTTTCATTGTAACTTTAAAATAACTCAAAGCCAAAAAACAGCCAACTACCTTTCAAAAAAAATAGACAAACCATTTTATGTTCATACAATGAAATTTTACTCAGAAATTAAAAACAAAAAACAGACTAGTGGTACATACCACAATATGGATAAATCTACTTATATGAAGTTCAAGAATAGACAAAACTAATATTTGATAATAGAAATCAGGACAATGATTACCAATGATGCTTAGAGTTTAGAAGTTTGGGTGACGGTAACACAGGTATATAATTTTATAGAAACTCGTCAACATGTATATTTAAGATCTGGGCATTTGACTCTATGTAAATATATGTATATACTTTCTGAGTTAAAAAGAAAACAAGTCTTCTGATGTAGAACACAAGAAGTATAGGAGATAATGACAAAAGATAAGACTGATAAAAAATCATACCATTCTAATGCCATAGTCACAGAAGTCTGTATATAGAAAAGTATCCTTGGGGCTCTTGGGTGACTCAGTCATTAAACATCTGCCTTTGGCTCTGGTAATAATCCCAGTATCCTGGGATCCAGCCCAGCATCAGGCTCCCTGCTCAGCAGGAAGTCTTCTTCTCCCTCTCCCACTCCCCCTGCTTGTGTTCCCTGTCTCTCTGTGTCTCTGTCAAATAAATAAATAAAAATCTTAAAAAAAGAAAAGTATCCTTGACATTTTAATGTCTTAGATCATTCTGGCTGCAATGTACAGGGTGAAATGGAAAGATAAGAAACAAAGTGACTAATTAGGAGAACATTGAAATAGGTCATTAAGAAAAGAAGAAATACAATTTACATTAGAAATGAGGAGGATGGGTAGGATTATGAAATTACTTAGGAGGTAGACAATCCATAGAATTTAGTAACTAATTGAATGATGAAAATGAGGAAGAGAAAGAAATTAAAGATTACTCTTGGTTTTTGTTAGATTGGATAATTTAAAAAATATATACGGGCAGTCTAAGTGAAGAAAGGTTTGAGGTTTGTTCTTTAAAGGGAAGGGCAGTGGCGATTGATAGATAATAGTATTTTATAACATGGTGACTTTGAGATACCTGCAGGAAATTGAAATAGAAATGCTCAATTTGTTGTTTGATAGTATGAGTCCATAAAGAGCTATTAGATAGTGATAAATCAGTTGATATTGATGAACATTAATCATATTTTAATACATGGCTATGACTGAAATCAACAAATATAGCAAGGAGATAATCAATAATAGAAACTTTAGGACATACTTTTAGTAATGGGAAATTGGGGCATGCCACTAAAAAACTGTGGTTTGAAAAGGAAACCAAGAACAGGTCCAAAAAAAAAAGGTACCACGAAAAAATCATGTCATAGAGGACAAGAAAAGTATATGTTTCAAGGAAAGGGTAGTAAATGATATCACATAAGATAGTGATCAAGGAGAATGACTAAAAAGAATATAATACTACTGAATGAGCCAAGAAACAAAGATATCCCAGGGGCAATGAGCACTCTTAGCACCCAGATATTGGTCTCTACCATCATTCTCCCCTATAAAGAACTAGAAGCCCCTGGAGGAACGGCTGATTACAGTGTCATGGTGGGTAAAATATGTCAATATGAAAAATATATCAATATGACATACAGTAAGAAAGTATAGAAAAATGATAAGCACACACACACACACACAAACACATGCACACCCCAAAGCCAGCTTGAAAGGAGGTCCAGTTGGCCAAGTCTGTGAAAATGTAAACATCAAAATAATTAAATATGGTGATGAATTATAAAACACTGAAAACATAATAAGTCATGTGTCTATCCTAATAATAAATAGAAAATAAATAATTTGATAAATGGCAGGGACAGAGAAAACTTTTTGTGATAAAATGCATGTGTTGACTGATAAATGTACAAGATCTAGTATTGCAGAAACAACTTTTTGTAACCATCATAGTAAGTTTCACATGAGAAAAGAGTAACTCATAGATGCTAAATCTAGAGAAAAAATTTAAGAAGTAGCAGAATATTTGAAGTATCACACAAACCCCAAATGAAGAACATTCTATTAATTTATAAATATGTTAGTTTAATATATTAGTTTAATCTACAAATATATTAGTTAATGAAAAGCAACGGAGAGGGCGCCTGGGTGGCTCAGTGGGTTAAAGCCTCTGCCTTCGGCTCAGGTCATGATCTCAGGGTCCTGGGATCGAGGCCTGCATCGGGCTCCCTGCTCAGCGGGGAGCCTGCTTCCTCCTCTCTCTCTGCCTGCCTCTCTGCCTACTTGTAATCTCTCTCTCTCTGTGTCATAAAAATAAATAAAATCTAAAAAAAAAGTGATATCCTGGATTAAAGAAGGCTAAAACGTCATGACAACTAGACTTGATCTTTTGCTGCAGGAGAAAGAAAAAATAAAGATATTTATTGGGTCAGGGGAACCTGAGTGGCTCAGTGGGTTAAAGCCTCTGCCTTCGGCTCAGGTCATGATCTCAGGGTCCTGGGATCAAGCCCCGCATTGGGCTCTCTGCTCAGCGGGGACCCTGCTTCCTCCTCTCTCTCTGCCTGCCTCTCTGCCTACTTGTGATCTCTCTGTCTCTGTCAAATAAATAAAAAAGAATCTTAAAAAAAAGATATTTTTGGGTCAACTGACAAAATTGTAGGATAAACTATCATATCTACTTGTAGTTTACTTAGATTAGTTATTGTGATGTGTGTTAGTAATAAAACATTTTCCCTAAAGAAATACAGCTTGAAATATTTAATAGTAATGAAATAGAGAGTAAAATGTTTACAATTGATGAATGTAGTTAAAGGGCTAATATTCTTTTTAATATTGGTGTTTTACATAGCTTTTATTTTTTGAAATTATTGACATATAAGGAACCTAAGAAAGAATAGAAGGTTTAGTTAAAACAATCAAACAACAGAGCTGGCAAATTTTGTGAGAACAGTTTCTATGGTATGGTGGGGCCACAAGTGTATAGAATGTGTTGATAGAACTTGAAAGTAAGAGAGAAAAGTATATGCAGTCTTCTCTCAAAGAAACTGTAGTAGTTATGAAAGGAGGGTTTAAAAGTAATAGCTTGAGGTAGCGATATGTTTAAAGGGAAATATTTGTGGATAGGTGAACTTGAGTAGATTTGAGAAGTAGGTTGAAGAGAAGATAACGTTAAAGAAATAGAAGAAAAAAATTTTATATACAAATGTCCAGAAGGTAACAGTCAAAATGCAGCTTTCTTTAGAAAGGAGAAGATACTTCTTCCATTGGGGAAAGAAAAAAAATGTTCAAGACAGATATATATTTATTTTTAAAGAAAAAGTGTAGGGCTGATTTCCTTTATTTCCTTAATGATGGACAGCTGAGAGATATTCCTCGAGATTTCTTATTTCTCTTGCTTACAATTTTCATATATCTAATTAGTGATGATGATTGTTGCAGCATAAAATATTTTAAAATAAGAATGTTGTTCCGGGGAAGAGGTGGAGGAGGACCCTATGTTCACTTCATTCCTGGAAACAACTAGATAACACTCACATTGGTGTAAATAACCTAGAAAAATGACCTGAACACTGGCAGAAAAAAAAAATTCTTCACAGCTAAATGTAGAGAAGAGGCCATATAAAAGAGAGTAGGAAGAGCAGAGACACAGACAGGAGTTAAATGGACAGAAGGCTCTCAATAGAAGGGGGGCATGTAGTCATGGAGAGGGGAGTCCAACAGGCTTTCACACAGGGGAGCCCAGACAGGGAAGATAAATCCTCCTTACTTTTGGATTTGAAAACCAGAGGAGGCAAATTTCGCAGGTTGTTACAACCAGTGGAACTTAAAACCTGAAAATTTAAAAATCAGCTGGCTTAGCTCTGGGAAAGCCTACAGGGTGAGAAGAAACTGAGTCCCCATATTTAAAGAGACAGTACAACAAACAGCCCCATGGAGATACAGTATAGAAACAGCAGTTTGAAAAACACCTGAGGTACGTGTGAGGGAGAAATGTTTATTAATCTTAGAACACATCATGGAGGGGCAGGTATCCTTGTGAGACTTCTCCAGAAACAATGGAGCTGGTGGGCACCATTTTCCTCCCCTACCTTCCAGCATAAGCTCATAGCCACTTGTGGGAACCAGCATAGTGCCAATCCTCTCTACCTAAATTTCAAATTCTGTGTGTTCAGCCTACACTTTTGTGGATCCAACTCCTACAGCCAGGATTCATCTGCAGTTCTCCCAAGAGGTCCAGCACAAACCTTGCTCACACCATGCTTCCAATCCCTGTACACTACTGTAGATCTGCCTCCTCCAATATACTCTTGGTTGGAGCCCATTGAAAGCAGCACCACAATCCTAACAGTGTACAAGCAGCAGAATAAGGGCGAGCCCCACTTCAGTGTGACTCCTATCTTTGGAGATAGAAAGATAACCACAAAAAAACCAGTAATACTGTGACCTGGGGGCAGACAGCTGATATTGCAGCCCTTGTCCACCAATAAAAGCTTCTCAGAGGATAAAACAGGGAAAGTGCCCTGGAGTTTGGTGCTGCTACGTCTTGGGAAAACTCCTGGCCTGTCTCAACTTAAGTTTAAGTCAGTCCCAGGGTTGCTCTCTAATATCAAAAGCATGAAATACTGCACACAATAGGCAAAGAGAGCCATTGCAGACCACTGGACTAAGAAGAAAAAATTGGATCAGCCACAACAGCAGGGAACATGCAACACTCATGAGACACATGAAGCACCAGATTCTGGTGAAGAGAGGACACATATTCAAGAAGAGAGGCACTATAGGTCCCCTTCCTCAGAAGACAACTACTTGCAAGAACAGGAGACATAGCTGACTTCCCTAACACAGAGAAACAGACAGTGAGTTAGACAAAAGTGGACACAGAGGAACACATCCCAAAAGAAGGAAAAGGACAAAATAACAGCAATAGACCTAAGTGAAATGTAGGTAAGCAATGTGCCTGATAGAGAATTTAAAGTAATGATAAAGATAATCACTGGAAAAGAAAAGAAAGGAAAGGAAAGGAAAGGAAAGGAAAGGAAAGGACAAGAAAAGAAAAGAAAAGAAAAGAAAAGAAAAGAAAAGAAAAGAAAAGAAAAGAAAAGAAAAGAAAAGAAGAGAGTAGCTGATTATCCAAACTTTTTACAAACAGCAGAGCTGGAAGTCTGAAGTTTTATAGGTCTGTTCCATCTCCTGAGTTGAACCTGACAGGCATAGCAGTTCTCCTCTAAAGAAAGAGAGCAGAGGCCCAGGAGAAAACAGAGTGCTTTATGGATCCCCTGGGTCACACGCAGAGAGACAGTCCACCTTCTGAGAGTACGTTAGGGAGAGGTGGCACTGTTTCTCAGGGGAAAAAAGGACCAGTGGGTACCACTTAGCTATCCAATTCCTTAGCATATGGGCAGAGACACTTGCTGAGGGTAGCTAACCTGGATGCCAGCTTTTTGTTACACTTTACCAAAAAAAAAAAAAAAGCCCCTGTGCAGTTGTGTGACTGATTTTCTGGGACAAACTAGTACCATCCACAGAATGGCAAGACCCTCTCCCAAAAGATTGGTGTGGGTCACGTCATGCTAATTTCCTAAAATTTGGAGTTTTGAAACCTAGCCATGTACCCGAGATAAAATACTGCAGATGGCTTGGGCACAGACAGATGAAGGCAAGGATATGATGGAAGTCCAGGTCACAAGAGGGGAGGGATTGGCCACTGTTCTATAAAGCATCCCCGACAGTTGCAGGGGTGAACTCATGTTTCAGGGGAAGAGAGAGAGCTGACATCATTTTTCAACCTTCCCATCAATGCAGACAGAATGCAGCAAGTGGCACAGCACACACAGTGGAGGATTGCTCCATTGCCACCAAGCCCTGATCTGTGAGGTTTGCAGGTGCCCTTCTTACTAGGGGAAGTGTGATAGAGAGCTAGAGAAGGAGCTTGTCCCTCCCCCAGAAGACCTGCATGAACTTTCCACATGTACCAGGTCTACTGATCATAGAGGGCTGCAAAGCTTCAGTTCAAACAGAAACAAGTCCAGGGATATGCTTTCTTAAAAAAACAAAAGACAGAGACGTAAACAAAATGCCAAGGTGGAGGAATTCACCACTAAAGAAAGAGCAAGAAGAGGTCATGGGCAGGAAGCTAATCAAAATAGATATAAGTAACATGCTTGAAGATTTTAAAACAACAATCATAACAATACTAGTTGGGCTTCACGAAGGCATAGAGGAAACCAGATAGATTCTTACCACAGAGATAAAAGACCTAAAAATTAGTCAAGCTGAAATTACAAAAAAAAAAAAAAAACCCAGCAACAACAACAACAACAAAAACATTATATTGAGATGCAAAACTGACTGGAGGTAATAACAATAAGGACAGAAGAATCGGAGGCATGAATAAGTGATATAGAACATAAAATTATAGAACATGATGAAGCTTAAAGAAGAGAGAAAGAAAAATATTGGATCACATATGTAAACACAGGGAATTCAATGAATGCATAAAACATAATAATATTGTATCGTAGGGGTCCCAGAAGAAGAAGAGAGGGAAAGGGGGCAAAAGTCTTATTTGAGCAAATTATAGCTGAAAAATTGCCTAATCTCGGTAATAAAGCAGATATCCAAATTCAGGAGGAACAGTGAATATCCATCAAAATAAACAAAATCTGGTCAATACCAAGAGATATCATATTAAAATTTGGAAAATACAGATAAAGAAAGATTCCTAAAAGCCACAAGGGAAAATAAATCCCTAACCTATAAGAGAAGACAAATCAGGTTAGCAGCATATCTACCACAGAAACTTGGCAAGACAGAAGAGAGTGACATGATATGTTCCACATTCTAAATGGGAAAAAATATGCAGCCAAGAATACTTTATCAAGCAAAGCTGTCATTCAGAAAAGAAGGAGAGATAAAATGTATCCCAGGCAAACGAAAATTAAGAAGTTAGAGATCACTAAACCAGCCCTGCAAAAAATGTTAAAGGGTACTCTTTGGGAAAGAAAGACCAACAGCGACAAAGACTAGAAATGAATAGCAAAAATCTACAGAAACAACAACTATACAGATAATACAATGGCACTAAACTAATATCTATCAATAATTACTCTGAATGTAAATAAATTAAATGTTCAAATTAAAAGACATAGGATATCATAATGGATAAAACAAACAAACAAACAAAAACAAGATCCACCTACAAGAAATTCATATTAAACCTAAACAGAATTCCAAATTAAAAGTGAGGGGATAGAGAAAAATCCATTATGTTACTGGATGTCAAAAGAAAGCTGGAGTAGCCATTTTATCAGACCAACTCAATATTAAAGCAAGGACTGTAAAAGATGATGACCACCATATCATAATAAAGGCATTTATCCAACAAGAAAATCTAACAATTTAAAACATTTATGCCCCAAACTTGGGAGCACCCAAATATATAAATCAATTAATAACAACCATAAAGAAATTCACTGATAATAATACAATAATAGTAGGGAACTTTAACACCCCCGACTTAAAGCAATGGACAGATCATCTAAGCCAAATATCAATGAGGAAATAATGATTTTGTATAACACACTGGGTCAGAAGGACTTAGCAAATATATTCATAACATTTCATTCTAAATCAGCAAAATACACATTAATTTCAAGTATGTATGTAATATTCTCCAAAATAGATCACATACTGGTGGGCTAATCAGCACTCAAGCAGTACAAATGATGAAATCATACCATGCATATTTGCAGACCAGGGTGCTATAAAACTTGAAATCAACCACAAGAAAAAGTTGGGAAAGAATACAAATACATGGAGGTTAAAGAACATCTTACTAAAGACTGACTGGATTTAAGCAGGAAATTAGTGAGGAAATTAAAAAAAATACATGAATCAAATGAAAAGGAAAATAAAACAGTACAGAATCTTTGAGATGCAGCAAAGATGGTCATAAGAGGGAAGTACATAGTAATATAGGCCCACATCAAGAAGTAAAAAAAGCTCAAATGCACAACGTAAATTAACACCTAATGGAGTTAGAAAAGGAATAGCAAATACAGCTTACATCCAAGGCACTTAGGTGGCTCAGTCAGTTAAGCATCTGCCTTTGGCTCAGGTCATGATCCCAGGGTCCTGGGATGGACACCTACATCAGAGTCCCTGCTTAGTAGGGAGCTGGCTTCTCCTCCCTCTGCGTCTACTCCTCCCCTTCCTTGTGGTCTCTCCATCGCAGGAGCACTCTCTCTCTCTCTCAAATAAATAAATAATTGTTTTTAAAAAAGAAAAAGACTAAATCCAGCAGAAGAAGATAAATAATAAAGATCAATAGATTAGAGCACTAATAAATGATGTAGAAACAAACAAACCAAAAAAAGAGAATAGACCAACAAAACTAAGAGCTGATTCATTGAAAGAATTAAAAAAATTGATAAACCCCTAGACAGACTTCTCCAAAGAAACACAAAATAATCCAAATCAATAAAATCATGAATAAAAGAGGAGAGGTCACAACCAACACCACAGAAATACATATAATTACGAAGAGAATATTATGAAAAATTACATACCAAAAGTGGGCAATCTACAAGAAATGGATAATTTCCTATAAACATAGAAACTACCCTAACTGAAAGGGGACAAAATAGAAAATTTGAACAGATGCATAACCAACAAATAAATTGAATCATGATTCAAAAATCTCCCCCAAACAGGAAAGGGCCAGATGGCTTCCCAGGGGAATTCTACCAGACATGTAAAGAAGAGTTAAAAACTATATTTCACAAATTTACCAAAAAACAGAATTCAGTGAGAGTTCAATCAATCAATATGATACACCACAGTAATGAAAGAAATGATCCTCTCGATAGATGCAGAAAAAGCATTTGTCAATGTACAGCATACATTCTTGATAAAAACCCTCAATAAAGTATGGATAGAGGTAATGTACCTCAACATTATAAAGGCTATATTCAAAAGACCTACAGCTAATATCATCCAAAATGGGGAAAAACTGAGAGCTTTTCCTCTATATTCAGCAACAAGACAAGGATGTCAACTCTCGTCATTGTTATTTAATAGTACTGGAAATCCTAACCTCAGCAATCCGACAACAAAAAGAAACAAAAGTCATCCACATTGGCAAGGAAGAAGTCAAACTTTCACTATTCAGAAAAGACATGACACTCTAAGTATAAAACACAAAGGACTCCACCAAAAAAAAAAAAATGTTGGAACTGATAGACAAACTCAGCAAAGTTGCAGGATATAAAATCAACGTAGAAAAATCTGTTGAGCCTTCTGGAGCAAGATGGGGGAGAAGTAGGAGACCAATTATCATCAGGTCCCAGAAATTCACCCAGATAGTTATCAAAACATACTGAAAACTTACAAATTCAACAGGAGATAGAAGAGAAGAAGAGCAGCAATTATAGGAACAGAAAATTGATCACTTTCCAGAAGGTAGGACATACGAAGAAGTGAATCTGAAGTAACAGGAAGATAGACCCCCCTGGGCGAGGGGCCAGCTCCCAGTATGTGAGAGACCAGCAGAGCACAAAATCGGAACTTTTAGAAGTTGGCTTCACTGAGGGATGTCGCTCCAGAGGCTAAGTGGGGATGGAGCCCCTGTGGGGACAGTATGGCCTCAGGACCCACAGGGACACAAAAAGACCAGGGGTGTCTGAGATCGACAGAGCTCCCAGGTATCAGAGAGGAGAAGCCAACTGGAGAGACGGAGCCAAGCTGAGAAGGTGTCTCTCAACTGGGCATTATGTTACACCATGATCCAAAGCACAGTCGGGCCACTGCTCTTTGAGCAGGGACCCCACAAGTGGCTTATCCAGAGAGAACCCCTCCTTCCTCCTCCGGGAGGAGCAGCTCAGGAGCGTGCTGCAGGAATCTGCTGGGTTTGGAGATTCTAAATGGGGCCACGTGCCAGAGATAGAAATGCTCAGGCACAAGATGGGTGAACTCAGAGTGCAGCCGGAGACGAGGGAGACAGGAGGGACTGACTGCTTTTCTCTGAGAAGACCGCACTAAGGAGTGAGGTCCTGAGCTCTTGCCTCCTCTGGGTTGGAGATTAGGAAGCCGCCATTTTCATTCCTGTTCTCCAAAGCTGTAAGGAAAGCATTCAGGGAACAAAAGCTCCCAAGAGCAAACTTGAGCTGATTACATAGCCTGGCCCCTGGAGAGGGCTGTGCAATTCCTCCTCAGGCAAAGAAACTTGAGAATCACAGCAACAGGCCCCTGAAACAGAAGATCAGCAAGAACATCCAGCCAAGAACAAGTTCATGGATCACTGAGAATTGTGGAACTCCAGAAGTAGGGGAAGGCAACAGATAGAATTCCTGACTTTTTCCCCATGATCGTTTAGTGGTTCAAAGTTAAATTATTTGAATTTTATTTTATTTTTTTCTAACTCTTTTCTTTTAAATTTTTCCTCTTTCCTATTTTTAATGTTTTTTAACTATTATATCTTATCAATACATTTTTAAATCTTTTTTAATTTTTTTATAGCCATATTTTATCCCTTCATTGTATTTAACCTTATTTTTTGTATACATATAGGGTCTATTCAATTCACCAGTCTAATAGATAGAAATGGAGATAGAGATACAGATAGCAATAGAGTCAGACACAGAGATAGATATAAAAACAGAAATAGATGATATAGATATAGATATAGGGTTTTGTTTTATCTTTGTTTCTTGTTTTGTTTTGTTTTGTTTTTGGCTTGTTTGTTTTTGCGGGTTTTTTTTGTTTGTTTGTTTGTTTTTGACCCTCTTTATTCTACCTCCAGTTTCAGGTCTCTTCTGATTTGGTTAGTGTATATTTTTCCGTGGTTGTTGCTACCCTTTAGTATTTTATACTCTAATCCATCTATTCTTATCTGCATAAAATGATAAGGTGAAAAAATCACCACAAAAAAGAACAAGAGACAGTAATGATGGCTAGGGACCTAATCAATGTGGACAGTAGTAATGTGACAGAACTAGAGTATAGAATGATGATTATCACGGTGCTAGCTGGGCTCAAAAAAAGCATGGAAGATAATAAAAAAGGATTCTGGAGAAATAAAATAACAAAAATCTAACAAAATTGAAATCAAAGGAGCTGTTAATAAGGTGCAATCAAAAATGGAAGCCCTTACTGCTAAGATAAATGAGGCAGAAGAGAGAATTAGTGATTTAAAAGACCAAATCACAGAGAATAAAGAAGCGGAGGAAAAGAGAGACAAACAACTACTGGACCATGAGGGGAGAATTCGAGAAATAAGTGATACTAGAAGACAAAACAACATTAGAATAATTGGGAACCCAGAAGAAGGACAGAGAGAGAGAGAGAGAGAGAGAGAGAGAGAGAGAGAGAGAGTCAGAAGGTATATTGGAGCAAATAATAGTACAGAATTTTCCTAATTTGGTGAAGGGAACAAGCATCAAAATCCAGGAGGCACAGAGAACCCCCCTCGAAATCAATAAAAATAGGTCCATACCCAGTCATCTAATAGTAAAAGTTACATGTCTTAGTGACAAAGAGAAAATCCTGAAAGCAGCTCGAGACAAGAGGTCTGTAACATACAATGGTAGAAATATTAGACTGACAGCAGACCTATCCACAGAGACCTGGCAGGCCAGAAAGAGCTGGCATGATATATTCAGAGCACTAAACGAGAAAAATATGCAGCCAAGAATATTATATCCAGCTAGGCTGTCAATGAAAATATAAGGAGAGATAAAAAGCTTCCAAGACAAATGAAAAATAAAGGAATTTGCAAACATCAAGGCAGCCCTACAGGAAACATTGAAAGGGGTCCTCTAAGCAAAGAGAGCCTAAAAGAAACGTAGACCAGAAAGGAAGAGAAACAAAATACAGTAACAGTAAGTTTACAGGCAATACAATGGCACTAAATTCATATCTCTCAATAGTTACCCTGAATGTAAATGGACTAAAGGCACCAACTAAAAGACAGAGGGTGTCATAATGGATGGAAAAACAAGACCCATCGATATTCTGTCTACAAGAAACTCATTTTAGACCCAAGGACACCTCCAGATTTAAATGAGGGGGTAGAAAACAATTTACCATGCCAACGAT
Organism: Ailurus styani; assembly: GCA_002007465.1. Classification (NCBI taxonomy): domain Eukaryota; kingdom Metazoa; phylum Chordata; class Mammalia; order Carnivora; family Ailuridae; genus Ailurus; species Ailurus styani. The sequence goes on from LNAC01001308.1 coordinate 197,867, forward strand.
TATCAAAAGAAAGCTGGAATGACAATCCTTATAGCATATAAATTAGATTTTAAGCCAAAGAATAGGAAAAGAGAGCAGGAAGGACACTACTTCATACTTACAGGATCTGTTCAACAAGAAGATCTAACAATTGTAAATATCTATGTCCCTAATATGGGAGCAGCCAATTATATAAACCAATTAATAACAAAATCAAATAAACACATTGACAGTAATACAATAATAGTAGGGATCTTTAAAACCCCCTTACTGAAATGGACAGATCATCTAAGAAAAAGATCAAAAAGGAAATGAAGGCTTTAAATAACACCCTTGTCCACATGGACATCCCAGATATATTCAGAACATTCCACCCCAAAACAACAGAATTCACATTCTTCTTGAGTGCACATGGAGCATTCTCCAGAATAGACGGCATTCTGGGTCACAGATCAGGTCTCAACTGATACCAAAAGATTGGGATCATTCCCTGCATATTTTCAGACCATAATGCTCTGAAACTAGAACTCAACCACAAGAGGAAAGTTGGAAAGAACTCAAAAACTTGGGGGCTAAAAAACATCCTACTAAAGATTGAATGGGTCAGCCAGGAGATTAAAGAATAATTTAAAAAATTCATGGAAAGAAATTGAAAGAAAAACACAACTGTTCAAAATCCTTGGGACACAGCAAAAGCAGTCCTGAGAGGAAAGTATATAGCAATACAGGACTTTCTCAAGAAACAAGAAAGGTCTCAAGTACATAAGCGAACCCTACATCTAAAGCATCAGGAGAAAGAACAGCAAAGAAAGCCTAAACCCAGCAGGAGAAGATAAAAAATAAAGATCAGAGCAGAAATCAATGAAATAGAAACCAAGAGAACAGTAGAACAAACCACTGAAACTATGGGGCTTGTTCTTTGAATGAATTAATAAGATTGATAAATCCCTGGCCAGATTTAACCAAAAGAAAAGAGAAAGGACTCAAATTAATAAAATCATGAATGAAAGAAGAGAGATTACAACCAACACCAAAGAAATGCAAACAATTTAAAGAACATAGTATAAGCAACTCTACACCAGCAAATTTGACAATCTGGAAGAAATGGATGCATTCCTAGAGACATATAAACTACCAAAACTGAACCAGGAAGAAATTGAAGACCTGAATAGACACATAACTAGTAAGGAGATTGAAGCAGTCATTAAAAATCTCCCAAAAGGGGCTCAGGAGGGGGGGGGGCTCAGTGGGTCAAGCCTCTGCCTTCGACTCAAGTCATGATCTCAGGGTCCTGGGATCAAGTCACGCATCGGGTTCCCTGCTCATCAGGGAGCCTGCTTCCTCCTCTATCTCTGCCTGCCTCTCTGCCAAATTGTGATCTCTGTCTCTGTCAATCAATAAAATCTTTTTTAAAAATCTCCCAAACAAACTGAGGGTTACAGGGGGGTGGGAGGGTAGGGATAGGTTGGATGGGTTATGGATATTGGGTAGGGTTTGTGCTTTGGTGAATGCTGTGAAAGATGTAAGCCTGATGATTCACAGACCTGTACCCCTTGGGCAAAGAATAAAAATAAAATTAAAAAAAATCTCCCAACAACAAGAGCCCAGGGCCAGATGGCTTACCAGGGGAATTCTACCAAACATTTAAAGAAGAATTAATACCTATTCCCCTGAAACTCCTCCAAAATAGAAATGGAAGGAAAACCTCCAAACTCATTTTATGAGGCCAGCATTACCTTGATTCCAAAATGAGGCATAGACTCCATCAAAAAGGAGAATTACAGACCAATATCCTTGATGAACACTGATGTAAAACTCCTCAACAAAATACTAGCCAATAGGATCCAACAGCACATTAAAAGGATTATTCACCACGACCAAGTGGGATTTATTCCTGGGATGCAAGGTTGGTTTAACATTCGCAAATCAATCAATGTGATACAAGACATTAATAAAAGAAAGAACAAGAACCATATGATCCTCTCAATANAATCCTGTCAATAGATGCTGAAAAACCAGTTGACAAAGTATAGCACCCTTTCTTGATCAAAACTCTTCACAGTGTAGGCATAGAGGGTACATACCTCAATATCATCAAAGCCATCTACGAAAAACCCACAGCGAATATCATTCTCAATGGAGAAAAACTGAGAGCTTTTCCCCTAAAGTCAGGAACACGNTTTTCCCCTAAAATCAGGAACACGGCAAGGCTGTCCAGTATCACCACTGCTATTCAACATAGTATTAGAAGTCCTAGCCTCAGCAATTAATATTTAATGAAAAAGGGAGAGTCTTATCCACAAATGGTATTGTGAAAACTGGACAGCAACATGCAGAATAATGAAACTGGACCAAAAAGAAATAAAAGGCATCCAAATCCATATGGAAGAAGTAAAACTCTCACTCTTTGCAGATGATATGATACTTTATGTGGAAAACCCAGAGGACGCCACACCTAAACTGCTAGAACTCATACAGGAATTCAGTAAAGTGTCAGGATATAAAACCAATGCACAGAAATCAGTAGCATTTCTATATACCAACATCAAAACAGAAGAAAGAGAAAATAAGGAGTCTATCCCATCGATAATTATACCCAAAAACATAAGATACCTAGGAATAAGCTTATCCAAAGAGGCAAAATATCTATACTCAGAAAACAATAAAGTACTCATGAAGGAAATTGAGGAAGACACAAAGAAGTGAAAGAACATTTCATGGTCATGGATTTGAAGAATAAATTCTGTGAAAATGTCTATGTACCTAGATCTATCTACACATTTAATGCAACCCCCATCAAAATACCAGCAATTTATTTCAAAGAAATGGAACAAATAATCCTAAAATTTATATGGAACCAGAAAAGACCCTAAATAGCCAAAGGAATGTTGAAAAAGAAAACCAAAGTTGGTGGCATCACAATTCCAGATTTCAAGCTCTATTACAAAACTGTAATCATTAAGACAGAATGGTACTGGCAGAAAAACAGAGACATTGATCAATGGTACAGGATAGAGAGCCCAGAAATGGACCCTCAACTTGATGGTCACCTAAACTTTGACAAAGCAGGAAAGAACGTCCAATGGAAAAAAGACAGTCTCTTCAACAAATGGTGTTGGGAAAACTGGTCAGCCACATGCAGAAAAATGAAACTGGATCATTTCCTTACACCACACACAAAAATAGACTCAAAATGGATAAAAGNTGATGAAAGACCTCAATGTGATTCAGGAATCCATCAAAATCCTTGAGGAGAACACAGGGAGAACCTCTTCAACTTCAGGTGCAGCAACTTCTTCCTAGGAACATCACCAAAGGCAAAGGAAGCAAGAGCAAAAATGAACTACTGGGACTTCATCAAGATTAAAAGCTTTTGCTCATCAAAGCAAACAGTCAACAAAACCAAAATACAACTGACAGAATGGGAGAAGATATTTGCAAATGATATATCAGATAAAGGTCTTGTATCCAAAATCTATAAAGAACTTCTCAAACTGAACACCCATAAAACAAATAACCCAGTCAAGAAATGGGCAGAAGACATGAACAGACATTTCTCCAAAGAAGACATCCAAATGGCCAACAGACACATGAGAAAGTGCTCAACNCACATCACTCAGCATCAGGGAAAATAAATCAAAACCACAGTGAGATACCACCTCACACCAGTCAGAATGGCTAAAATCAACAAGTAAGGAAACAACAGATGTTGGCGAGGATTCGGAGAAAGGGAAACCCTCCTACACTGTTGGTGGAAATGAAAGCCTGTGCAGCCACTCTGGAAAACAGTATAGAGGTTCCTCAAAAAGTTGAAAATAGACCTACCCTCTGACCCAGCAATCGCACTACTGGGTATTTACCCTAAAGATACAAAGGTAGTGATCCTCAGGGGCACATGCACCTGAATGTTTATAGCAGCAATGTCCACAATAGCCCAACTATGGAAAGAACCTAGATGTCCATGAACAGATGAATTGATAAAGAAGAAGAGGTATATATATATACAATGGAATGCTATGCAGCTATCAAAATAAATGAAATCTTTCCATTTGCAACAACGTGGATGGAACTATGGGGTATTATGCTAAGGGAAGTTAGTCAATCAGAGAAAGATAATTGTCATATGATCTCTCTGATATGAGGAACTTGAAGGCCAGGGTGGGTGGTTGTGGGGGGTAGGGAGGGAAAAATAATGAAACAAGATGGGATCGGGAAGTAGGCAAACCATAGAGACTCTTAATCTCACAAAACAAACTGAGAGTTGCTGGGGGTGTGAGGGTGGGAATGTGGTGAATGGGTTATGGACAATGGGGAGGGTTTGTGCTATGGTGAGTTTTGTGAAAGGTGTAAGCCTGATGATTCACAGACCAGTACCCCTGGGGCAAATAATATAAATAAATAAATAAATAAATAAATAAATAAATAAATAAATAAATAAATAACAATGCAATAAAAATCTGTTGAATTTCTACACAGCAATAATTAATGGGCAGAACGAGAAATCAAGAAATTGATTCCACTTACAATTGTGCCAAAATTTGTAAGATACCTAGGAATACACATAATCATAAAGGTAAAAGATCTATATTCTGAAAATGATAGAACACTTATGAAGGAAATTGAAGTGGACACAAAAAAATGAAAAAAACATTCCATGCTCTTGGATTTGGAGAACAAATATGGTTAAAATGTCTAAAATACCCAATAGATTGTATACTTTTACTGCAGTCCTTTTGAAAAAATCCACCAGCATTTTTCACAGAATTAGAACAAATAAACCCAAAATTTGTATGGAACTGCAAAAGGCCTGGAATACCCAAAGAAATCTTGATAAAGAAAAACAAATCTGGAGGCATCATGGTTTCTGACTTCAATCTATATCACACAACTCTAAAGATCAAGCCAATATGGTCCTGGCACAAAAAGAGACACATAGATCAATGGCACAGAACAGGAAACCCAAAAATGGACCCAAAACTAGATGGTGAATTAAGTTTTGAGAAAGCAGGAATTAATATTTAATGAAAAATGGAGAGTCTTATCCACAAATTGTGTTGGGAAAACTGGACAGCAACATGCAGAAGAATGAAACTTGACCACTTTCTTACACCAAACAGAAAAAAGTAACTCAAAATGGATGAAAGACCTAAATGTGATATAGGAAATCATCAAGATCCTAGAGAGGAACACAGGTAACAACCTCTTTGACCTTGGCTGTAACAAGTTATTAATAGACATGTCTCTGGAGGCAACTCAAACAAGAGCAGATATGAACTATTAGGACTTAATCAATATAGAAAATGTATACACAGTGAAAGAAAAAGTCACCAAAACTAAAAGGCAATCTATGGAATGGGAGAAGATATTTGCAAATGACAAATCTGATAAAAGGTTAGTATCCAAAACATATAAATAATTTATCTTTTCTTAACATCTTAATTTAATTTTATTTTTTTAAGTGTTCCAATATTCATTATTTATGTACCACACTGAGTGCTCCATGCATGTGCCCTCCTTAATACCCACCACCAGGCCCAGCCACCCCCCACGTCCCTCTCCTCCATAACCCTCAGTTTATTTTTCAGAATCCAAAGTCTCATCTTTCGTCTCCCCATCCAATTTACCCCAATTCACTTTTCCTTTCTTTCTCCTAATGTACTCCATTTTGTTCCTTGTGTTCCACAAGTAAGTGAAACCATATGATAATTTACTTTCTCTGCTTGACTTATTTCACTCAGCATAATCTCCTCCAGTCCTGTCCATGTTGATGCAAAAGTTAGGTGTTCATCCTTTCTGATAGCTGTGTAATATTCCATTGTATATATGGACCATTTCTTTATCCATCCATCTGTTGAAGGGCATCTCCTGTCTTTCCACAGTTTGGTGATTGTGGATATTGCTGCTGCTATGAACATTGGGGTAAAGATGGCCCTTCTTTTCACCACATCTGTATCTTTGGGGTGAATACCCAGTAGTGCAATTGCAGGGTCATAAGGTAGCTGTATTTTTAATTTCTGGAGGACTCTCCACACTGCACTGTGCACTGCACATTCTTTTCAAGGGCACATGTAACATCCTCCAATAGACTGTATATCAGGCCACAAAACAAGCCACAACACATTCAAAAAGTTTAAAGTCACACATGCATCTTTACCGACAATAATAATAGGAAACCAAAACTCTAACAGAAGAAAAAATCTGGAAATAGCACACAAACATAAAAGTGTGATAACATAGTACTAAATAATAAATGGATCAATCAGGAAATCACAGAGGAAATTAAAATACATGAAGACAAATTAAAATGAAACACAATGTTCCAAAAATATTTGAGATTTAACAAAAGATTTTCTAAGAGGGAAGTTTATAGCAACACAGGTCTACCTCAATAAACAAGAAAAATCTCAAGTAAACAATCTAACATCACACTTAAAGGAGACAGGAAAAGAGCAACAACCACAACTCAAAAGAATAGAAGGAAGGAAATAATAAATATCACAGCAGAAATAAATAAAATAGAAACAGAAATAAAGCAATAGAACATATCAGTGAAATCAGGAGATGGTCCTTTGAAAAGAACAATGAAATTAGTAAAACTTCAGCCAGGATTATCTCAAAAGAGAGAGAGAGAGGACTCGCATAAATTCAGAAATGAGTATTAACAACAACCAACATCAGAGTAATATGGAGGATTACAAAAGAATATTATGAAAAATTATATGCCAACAAATGGGACAACCCATATTTGAATAAATGGCTAGAAACATATAACTGCCTAAAACTGAAACAGGAAGAAATAGAAAATTTGAACAGATTGATTACCAGCAATAAATGGACTCTATAATCATAAAACTTACAACAAGCAAAACTCCAGGACCATAAGGCATCACAAGTAAATTTCACCAAACATTTAAAGAAGAGTTTATGCCTATTTTTTTAATTTTATTTTTATTCTTTGCCCAAGGGGTACAGGTCTGTGAATGATCAGGCTTACATCTTTCACAGCATTCACCAAAGCACAAACCCTCCCCAATGTCCATAACCCATCCACCCTATCCCTACACTCCCACCCCCCAGTAACCCTGTTTGTTTTGTGAGATTAGGAGTCTCTTATGGTTTGTCTCCTTCCCCATCCCATCTTGTTTCATTATTTTTCCCTCCCTACCCTATGCCTATTTTTCTAAAACATTTCCAAAGGAAAAAAAAATGGAAGAATAAGGAAAACTTCCAGAATACTCTATGAAGGCAACTATACCCTGATACTTAGACATAACAAAAAGAGAACTAGGAGTCAATATTTCTAATGAACATAGATGCAAAAATCCTCAACAAAATATTAGCTAACTGACTTCAACACACACACACACATATCCATATATATATTTACATATAATGTATTATATGTTTCAGGGGTACAGGTCTGTGATTCATTGGTCTTGCACAGTTCACAGCACTCACCATAGCACATATCCTCCCCAATATCCATCACCCAGCCACCTCATCACTCCCAGCCCCCTCCACTCCAGAAACCGTCAGTTTGTTTCCTGACATTAAGAGTCTCATATTTTGTCTCCCTCCCTGGTTTCTTCTTGTTTCATTTTTCCCTTACTTCCCCTATGTCCCTCTGTCTTATTTCTCAAATTCCTTATATCAGTGAGATCATGTGATAATTGTTGTCCTCTGACTGAATTATTTCGTTTAGCATAATACCCTCTAGTTCCATCCACATCATTGCGAATGGCAAGATTTCAGGGTTTTTACATGGCTGCATAGTATTTCAGTGTGTGTGCATGTGTGTGCGTGTGTGTGTGTGTGTGTGTGTGTATCTGCCTTGTCCATTCTTCCTTATCCACACTTCCTTATCCATTCATCTATTGATGGGCATCTGGGCGCTTTCCATAGTTTGGCTATTGTGGACATTGCTGCTATAAACATTCAGGTGCACTTGCCCCTTCGGATCACTGCATTTGTATCTTTAGGCTAAATACCCAGTAGTGCATTTCCTGTGTCTTAGGGTAGTTCTATTTTCAACTTTCTAAGGAACCTCCATACTGTTTTCCAGAGTGGCTGCACCAGCTTGCATTCCTACCAACAATGTAGGAGGGTTCCCCTTTCTCCACATCCTCGCCAACACCCGTCGTTTCCTGACTTGTTAATTTTATCTTTTAAAGGTTTTATTTATTTATTTGACAGAGAGAGAGATTACAAATAGGCAGAGAAGCAGGCAAAGGGAGAGGGGGAAGCAGGCTCCCTGCTGAGCAGGGAGCCCAATGCGGGACTTGATCCCAGGACCCTGAGATCATGACCTGAGCCGAAGGCAGAGGCTTTAACCCACTGAGCCATCCAGGCGCCCCTTGACTTGTTAATTTTAGCCATGGTTTTGATTTGTATTTCCCTGATGCTGAGTAATGTTGAGCACATTTTCATGTGTCTCTTGGTCATTTGTATATCTTCTCTGCAGAAATGTCTGTTCATGGGCGCCTGGGTAGCTCAGTGGGTTAAAGCCTCTGCTTTCGGCTCAGGTCATGATCTCAGGGTCCTGGGATCAAGGCCCGCATCGGGCTCCCTGCTCAGCGGGGAGCCTGCTTCCCCCTCTCTCTCTCTGCCTGCCTCTCTGCCTCCTTGTGACCCCTCACCCTCTGTGAAATAAATAAATAAAATCTTTAAAAAAAATGTCTGTTCATGTCTTCTGCCCATTTCTTGATTGAATTGTTGTTCTTTGGGTGTTGAGTTTAATAGGTTCTTTACACATTTTGGATACGAGCCTTTCAACTGATATGTCATTTACGAATATTTTCTCCCATTCTGTCAGTTATATTTTCTTTTGTTGACTGTTTCCTTTCCTGGGCAAAAGCTTTTTATCTTGATGAAGTCCCAATACTGAATTTTTGCTCTTGCTTCCCTTGCCTTTGGTGATGATTCTAGGAAAAAGTTGCTGCAGCTAAGGTTGAAGACATTGCTGCCTGTGTTATCCTCAAGGATTTTGATGGATTCCTGTCTCACACAGAGGTCTTTCATCCATTTAGGGTATATTTTTGTGCGTGGTTTAAGGAATTCGTCCAGTTTCATTCTTCTGCATGTGGCGGTCCTATTTTCCCAGAACTGATTATTAAAGAGATTTTCTTTTCTCCATTGGAAATTCTTTCCAGCTTTGTGGAAGATTAGTTGACCATAGAGTTGAGGATTCATTTCTGGGTTCTGTATTCTGTTCCATTAATCTATGGGTCTGTTTTTGGGCCAGTACCATACTGTCTTGGTGACTACATCTTTGTAATGAAGCTTGATGTCTGGAATTGTGATGCCACCAGCTTTGCATTTCTTTATCAACCTTCCTCTGGCTATTTGGGTCTCTTCTGGTTCCATACAAATTTTAGGATTATTTGTTCCATTTCTATGAAAAAGTTGATGGTATTTTGATAGGGATTGCATTAAATGTGTAGATTGCTCTAGGTAGCATAGAAATTTTCAAAATATTTGTTCTTCCAATCCATGAGCATGGAACAGTTTTGTATTTCTTTGTGTCTTCCTCAATTTCTTTCATGAGTACTCTATAGTTTTCTGAGTACAGATTCTTTGCCTCTTTGGTTAGATTTTTCCATGGTACCTTATGATTTTGGGTGCAATTATAAATGGGATCAACTCCTTAATTTCTCTTTCTTCTGTCTTGTTGTTGGTGTATAGAAATGCAACCAAATTTTGTGCATTGATTTTATATCCTGACACTTTACTGAATTCCTGTATGAGTCCTAGCAGTTTTGAATGGAGTCTTATGGGTTTTCCACATGAAGCATCATACCTGAAAAGAGTGAGAGTTTGACTTTTTCTTTGTTAAGTCAGATATCTTTTATTTCTTTTTGTTGTCTGATTGCTGAGGCTAGGAGTTCTAGTACTATGTTGAATAGTAGTGGTGATAGTGGACAGCCCTGCCATGTTCCTGACCTTAGGGGAAAGCACTCAGTTTTTCTCCATTGGGAATTATATTCGTTATGGGTTTTTCATAGATGGCTTTGATGATATTGAGGTATGTACCCTCTATCCCTAAACTGTGGAGTTTTGCTCAAGAAAGGATGCTGTACTTTGTCAAAAGATTTTTCAGCATCTATTGAGAGGGTCATATGTTTCTTGTTCTTTCTTTTGTTAATTAATATATTGTATTTATTAATGTATTATTAATGTATTGATTGATTTGAGGATATTGAACCAACTTTGCAGCCCAGGAATAAATCCCACTTGTTTGTGGTGAATAACCCTTTTAATGTACTGTTGGATCCTACTGGCTAGAATTTTGGTGAGAATTTTGGCATCCATATTCATCAGGGATATTGGTTTGTAATTCCCCTTTTTTTTAAGATTTTATTTATTTATTTCACAGAGATATAGCGAAAGAGGGAACACCAGCAGGGGGAGTGGGAGAGGGAGAAGCAGGCTTTCCCTGCAGAGCAGAGAGCCCAATGTGGGGCTCGATCCCAGGACCCCGGGATCATGACCTAAGCCAAAGGCAGACGCTTAACAACTGAGCCACCCAGGCGCCCTGTAATTCTCCTTTTTGATGGGGTCTCTGTCTGGTTTTGGAATTAAGGTAATTCTGGTCTCATAGAATGAGTTTGGAATTTTCCTTCTATTTCTATTTTTAAAAACAGTTTCAGGAGACTAGGTATTAATTCTTCTTTAAATGTTTGGTAGAATTCCCCTGGGAAGCCATCTAGCGCAGGTCTATTGTTTGTTGAGAGATTTTTGATTCCTGCTTCAATCTTCTTACTGTTTATGGGTCTGTTCAGTTTTCTCTTTCTTCCTGGTTCAGTTTTGGTGGTTTATATGTCTCTAGGAAAGCATCCACCTCTTCCAGATTGTCAAATTTGTTGGTGTATAGTTGCTCATATGTTCTTATAATTGTTTGTATTTCTTTGGTGTTGGTTGTGACTTCTCTTCTTTCATTCATGATTTTATTAATTTGAGTCCTTTCTCTTTTCTTTTGGGTAAGTCTGGCCAGGGGTTTATCAATCTTATTAATTCTTTCATAGTACCAACTCCTAGTTTTGTTGATTTGTTCTATTGTTCTTTTGGTTTCTATTTCATTGATTTCTTCTCTGATCTTTATTATTTCTCTTTTGTCAGCATTGAAATGCTGACAGATGTATAAAACCCTGTAAAAGGAGCAGTAGGTTGAGGCCACAATCCCTGGTGATGCATATATGTATTTTTCCCACACATTTCCTTATTCTTTATCTATAACTATTCATGGTAGCTAGATTTAAAACAAAATATCTGCTGCTGTTATTGTAGTGCTCCTAAGGCTGGCTTTCACTGCTTCCCAAATTTTCCCCATTATATTAATGAACCTCAACTACTAATATTTCCAGAAAATATTTCAGCATTATGGGAAATAAAATAAAATTTCCAAGGAAGCATCTCCTTTTTCCTGAGCTGTGTTCAGCATACATACCACTTTTGTAGGTTTCTTTCATTCCACTTCTAGTGTGGCTAAAGAGCCTTCAATCCACTTTAATTCCTGAGTATTTGTTTATATCTAGTCCCATAAGGAGGTTATTCATGACTGTTAATTTGTCTTTTTTCTTAAAAAGATTTTATTTATTTATTTGACAGAGAGAGATACAGTGAGAGAGGGAACACAATCAGGGGGAGTGGGAGAGGGTGAAGCAGGCTTTCCTGCAGAGCAGGAAGCCCAATGCAGGGCTCGATCCCAGAACCCTGGGATCATGACCTGAGCCGAAGGCAGATGCTTAACGACTGAACCACCCAGGCGCCCCTGTTACTTTGTCTTTACGACTATTATTTTGTGGACTCTTTTGAGAAAAACAAAGTTTAAATTCTCTATGTTTAGCCAAGTTTATTATTTTTTGATCACGGATTCTTTTTTTAAGTTAAGAATTCTTGCTTTTATTTCTGATTAATGCAAATTATCTAAAATTAAAAAGAGTGTATTAGTGAGGTATCTACAAGCATACTAATACTTTTACAAAGCTTTATTTTTTATCAGTATTACCATAGGTAGAAAAACACTGGTTATATCATTTTTATAATGTTCTTTGGAACATCGATCACTAGGCAGTCAATTACATTTTATCCATGCTCAATCAAATTTGTCTTTCAAAGTTAATTTTTTAAAAATTTTTATCATTTTTTCTGTTGTTTTTGAATTTTTCCTCTTTCCTATTTTAACTATTTTATCTTATCAATCCCTTTTTAAAAATATTTTTTATTTTTATGTTTATGGTCATATTCTATCCCTTCATTGTATTTAACCTTATTTCTTATATACAAATAAGTTTTTCTATCTTTAAAATTTTGGGATACAGTTTGTTCTAAGAGACCAAAATATACCCCAAATCTAGCATATGAGTTTGTTCTAGTCTCCAACCTAATCACATTCTCTCTTTTTTTGTCTTTTTTCAACCAACCACTTAGCTTATAAATTTCTTCTCTAAAATCTCTTTTTTTTAAATTTCATCTGTACGCTTATATTCCACCCCTTCATTTTGTGTGTGTGTGTGTGTGTGTGTGTGTGTGTGTGTGTGTGTGTATTTCTTTAAAATTATGGGAGGCAGTTTCCTTTAACAGAACAAAATACACCCAAAATCAAATATGTGGCTCTGTTATATTCACCAGCCTAATAACATTCTTTTTCTTTTTTTCCTTTCTTCTACCCCCAGTTTCAGATCTCTTCTGATTTGGCTAGTGTATAGTTTTCTAGGGTCATTTTTACCATTTTAGTATTTTGTTCTTTCATTCATCTATTCTTCTCTGGACAAAATTATAAAATGGAAAAACTCACCTCAAAAAACAAAGAAATAAACAAACCAAAAGACAGTACCGACTGCTAGGCACCTAGTCAATACAGCAATACAGACATTAATAAGTTGTCAGAATTAGAGTTCAGAAGGATGATTATAAAGATGGGAGCTGGGCTTGAAAAAGTCATAGAGGATACTAGAGAATCCCTCTCTGGAGAAATAAAATCCCTCTCTAGAGAAATACAAGAAAAAAATCTAAACAAGTTAAAAAAAAAGCTATTAATGAGGTGCAATAAAAATGGAGGCTTTTACTGTTAGGATAAATGACGCAGAAGAGAGCATTAGTGATATGGAAAACCAAATGATGGAGAATAAAGAAGCTGAGAAAAAGAGAGATAAACAGCTACTGGATCATGAGGGAAGAATTTGAGAGAAAAGTGATACCATAAGATGAAACAATATTAAAGTAATTGGGATCCCAGATCAAGAAGAAAGAAACAGGGGGAAAGAAGGTATATTGGAGCAAATAATAGCAGAGGACTTCCCTAATTTGTGAATGGAAACAAACTTCAAAATCCAGGATGCACAGAGAACCTCCCTCAAAATCAATAAAAATAGGTCAACACCCTGTCACCTAATAGTAAAAGTTACAAGTCTCAGAGACAAAGAGAAAATGCTGAAAGTTGCTTGGGACAAGAGGTCTGTAACCTACAATGGTAGAAATATTAGACTGACAGCAGACCTGTCCACAGATATCTGGCAGGCCAGAAAGGACTATTCAGAGCACTAAACAAGAAAAATATGCAGCCAAAAATACTATATCCAGCTAGGCTGTCACTGAAAATAGAATGAGAAATAAAATGCTTCCAGGACAAAACAAACAAACAAAACAAAACAAAACAAAACAAAACAAAAAACTAAAAGAATTTGCAAACACCAAACCAGCCCTACAGGAAATATTGAAAGAGGTCCTTTAAGCAAGGAGAGACCCTAAAAGTAACAGACCAGAAAGGAACAGAGACAATATACAGTAACAGTCACCTTATAGGCAATACAATGGCACTAATGTCATATCTTTCAATGGTTATTGTAAATGTAAATGGGCTAACTGCCCCAATCAAAAGACACAGGGTATCAGAATGGATCAAAAATAAATAAATAAATAAGAAAAAAAAGACCCACTCTTAGGTCTTTGCAAAATACTCATTTTAGACCCAAAGACACCTCCGGATTTAAAGTGAGGGAGTGGAAAAAAATTTACCATGTTCATGGACATCAAAAGAAAGCTGGAGTGGCAATCCTTATATCAGATAAATTAGATTTTAAACCAAAGACCGTAATAAGAGAGGAGGAAGGATACTATATCATACTTAAAGGGTCTGTCCAAGAAGAAGATCTAACAATTTTAAATATTTATGCCCCTAACATGGGAGCAGCCAATTATATAAACCAAGTAATAACAAAATGAAAGAAACACATCAACAATAATACAATAATATTAGGGGACTTTAACACCCCCCCTTACTGAAATGGACAGATTATCTAAGCAAATGATCAACAAGGAAATAAAGGCTTTAAATGACACACTGGACCAGTTGGACATCACAGATATATTTAAAACATTCCATTCCAAAGCAACAGAATACACATTCTTCTCTATTGCACATGGAACATTCTCCAGGATAGATCACACCCTGGGTCACAAATCAGGTCTCAACTGGTACCAAAAGATTGTAATCACTCCCCGCATATTTCCAGACCATAATGCTCTGAAACTAGAACTCAATCACAAAGAGGAAATTTCGAAAGAACTCAAATATATGGAAGCTAAAGAACATCCTACTAAGGAATTGGGTCAGACAGGAAATTAAAGAAGAAATTAAAAAATAAATCAAAAGAAATGAACATGAAAACACAACTGTTCAAAACCTTTGGAATGCCAAAAGGGTGGCCTAAAGAGGGATGTATACAGCAAAACAGGACTTTCTCAGGAAACAAGAAATGTCTCTAATACACAGCCTAACCTTACACCAAAAGGAGTTGGAAATAGCAAATAAAACCAGAATACAGCCGGAAAAAAAAAGATTAGAGCAAAATTTATGATATCAAAAAACCAAAACAAAACAAAACAACAAAAAAAGTAGAACAGATCAATGAACTAGGATCTGGTTCTTTGAAAGAATAAGATTGGTAGGGCACCTGGGTGGCTCAGTGGGTTAAAGCCTCTGCTTTCGGCTCAGGTCATGATCTCAGCATCCTGGGATCGAGGCCCACATCGGGCTCTCTGCTCGGTGGGGAGTCTGCTTCCTCCTCTCCCTGTCTCTCTGCTTGCCTCTCTGCCCACTTGTAATCTCTCTCTGTCAAATAAATAAATAAAATCTTAAAAAAAAGAATAAGATTGGTAAACCCCTAGACCTAAGATTGGCAAAAGAAAAGAAAAAAAAAGACCACAAAAATTAAATCATAAATGAAAGAGGAGCAATCACAAATAACACCACAGAAATAAAATTATAAGCAAATATTATAAGCAATTATATGTTAACAATAGGCAAACTAGAATAAGTGGATGCATTCCTCAAAACATATAAACTACAAAATCTGAAACAAGAAAAAATAGAACGCCTGAACAGACCCATATCCAGGATAGAAATTGAACCAGTAATAAAAAATCTTGGGCGCTCAAAAATCTTGGGTGGCTCAGTGGGTTAAAGCCTCTGCTTTCAGCTCAGGTCATGATCTCAGGGTCATGGGATCGAGGCCCGCATTGGGCTCTCTGCTCAGCAGGGAGCCTGCTTCCTCCTCTCCCTGTCTCTCTGCCTGCCTCTCTGCCTACTTGTAATCTCTCTCTCTCTGTCAAATAAATAAATAAAATCTTAAAAAAAAATCTCCCAATAAACAAGAACTGAGAGCCAGATGCTCTCCCAGAGGAATTCTACCAAACATTTAAAGAATTAACTCCTACTCTTCCAAAACTGCCCCCCCAAAAACAGAAATTGAAGAATAACATTAAAAATCATTCTATGAGGCTACCAACACCTTGATCCCAAAACTAGACAAGGAACCCACTAAAAAGAATTACAGGCCAATATTCCTGATGAACATGGATGCCAAAATTATCACCAAGACACTAATAGGATCCTACATTAAAAAGATTATTCACCACACCAAGCAAGATTATTCCTGTACTGCAAGCATGGTTCAACATCTGCAAATCAATCAATGTGATACACCACATTAAAAAAAAGGACAAGAACCATATGATCCTCTGAACAGATGCAGAAAAAACATTTAATAGAGTATCCGTACTTGATTAAAACTCTCCACAGTGTAGGGATAGAGGCAACATATCTCAATATCATAAAGGCCATATACAAATAACCCACAGAAAATATCATTTTCAATGGTGATATACTGAGAACTTTTCCCTTAAGGTCAGGAACAAGACAAGGATGATCACTCTCACTACTGTTGTTCAACAAAGTACTGGAAGTCCTAAACAGAGCAATCGGACAGCAAAGAGAAGTAAAAGGCATCCAAATCAACAAAGAAGTCAAACTTTCACTATTTGCAGACAACATGATACTCTATATAGAACACCCAAAAGACTCCAACCAAAAGTTGCTATAACTGATAAGGAATTCAGCAATCACAGGTTATAAAATCAATGTGTAGAAGTCAGTTGCATTTCTATACACTAACAATGAGGTAGCAGACAGATAAATCAAAGAATTGATCACATTTACAATTGCACCAAAAACTGTAAGATACCTAGGAATAAACCTAACCAAGAAGTAAAGGATCTGTACTCTGAAAACTATAGAATATTTATGAAAAAAATTGAGGAAAACACAAAGAATCAGAAAAAACATTCCATGGTCATGTATTGGAAGAACAAATTTTGTTAAAATGTCTATGCTACATAATGTAATCCACATATTCAAAGCACTCACTATCAAAATACCTTTAACATTTTTCACAGAGCTGCAACAAACAATGCTAGAACCAGAAAAGACTGTGAACAGGCAATGTAATGTTGAAAAAGAAAATCAAAGCTGGAGGCATCACAATTTCGGTCTTCGGCCTGTATAACACAGATATAATCACCAAGACAGTATGGCAGTGGCACAAAAACAAGCACATAGACAAAGGAACAGAATAAAGAACCCATAAGTGGACCATCTACTCTACAGCCAACTAATTTTCAGCAAAGTATGAAGGAATATCCAATGGAAGAAAGACTTCTGTCTCTTCAACAGATAGTGTTGAGAAAATTGGACAGCCACATGCAGAGGAATGAAACTGCACCACTTTCTTACACCATACACAAATAACTCAAAATGGATGAAAGACTTAAATGTGAGACAGGAATACATAAAAATCCTAAAGGACAACACAGGCAGCAAACTCTTGTCCTTGGCCACAGCACGGTCTTGCTAGACATGTCTCTAAAGACAAGAGATTCAAAAGCAAAAATGAAATATTGGGACTTTATCAAGATAAAAAGCTTTAGCACAGCAAAGGAAACAGTCAACAAAATTAAAAGGCATTGTGTATGGCCTATGGAATGGCAGGAGATATGTGCAAATATCTTATCAGATTAAGGGCTAGTATCCAAAATCTAAAGAACTTATCAAACTCAACATTCAAAAAACAGCAACAACAGAAAAATCCAGTCAATAAATGGGTAGAATTTATGAACAGACGTTTCTCCAAAGAAGACATCCAAATGGCCAACAGACATATGAAAAAATGCTCAACATGACTCATCATCAGGGAAATAGAAACAAAAAACTACCATGAGATGTCATTTCACACCAGTCAGAATGGGTAAATTAACAACTCAGGAACCACAGATGTTGGTGAGTATGTGGAGAAAGGGGAAGCCTCTTACACTATTGGTAGGAATACAAACTGGTGTAGCCACTCTGGAAAACAATATGAAGGTTATTCAAAGAGGTAAAAGTAGAGCTACCTTACAATTCAGCAATTTTACTACTAGGTATTTATCTTAAGGATACAAACATAGTGATTTCAAGGTGCACCTACACCCCAATATTTGCATCAACAATGTCCACAATAGCCGAAATATGGAAAGAGTTTGGATCTTCATTGACAGATGAATGGAAAAAGATATGAGGTGTATGTGTGTGTGTGTGTGTGTATACATATATATATATATATATATATATAAAATGGAACATTACTCATCCATAAAATCTTGCATTTACAAAAATATGGATGGAACTAGAAGGTATTATGTTAAGTGAAATAAGTCAGAACCAGACAAATACCATATGATTTCACCAATATGTGGAATTTAAGAAACAAAATAGATGAACCTAGGGGAAGGGAAGGAAAAATAAAATAAGATGAAAATTGAGAGGAGGCAAAGCAGAAGAGAAGCTAAACTCTCTTCTGGAGAAGAGAAGGAAACAAACTGAGGGTTGCTGGAGGGGAATTGGTTGGGGGATGATAATTGAGTGATGGAAATTAAGGGGGGCAGTTGATGTAATGTGCATTGAGTATTGTATGGAATTGATCAATCAATAAATTCTATTTCTGAAACTAATTAAAAATAGTATTATTTTAACATATAACCAAAAACTATTAATTAAATATCATTCATTTTTATACTGAGATCAATGTACATTTTATATTTTTAGTACATTTCAGTTCAGAATAGTCTTATTTTTTGAAATATATTTCTTGCACAATTTTACATTTTTTTCAAATGTACAACAGTGATTTAACAAGTGTAAACATTATGCTGTTCTCACCACAGGTGTAGTTACCATCTGTTACCAAAGAATGCCATTACAATACCATTGACTATATTCCCTATGTTCTATCTTTCATTCCCATGACATTCATCTCTGGAAGCCTATACACCCACTTCCTTTTACCCATTTGTTGCATTTCCCTATCCCTCTTTCATATGGTAACCATAAGTTTATTCTCTGTATTTATGTAACTGTTTCTGCTTTTTTTTTGCTTGTTTTGTGTTTTATATTTAACATATAAGTAAAATCATAAGGTAATTTGTCTTTTTCTGATTTTTTTTCACTTGACATAGTACCATCTAGGTCCATTCATCTTGCTGCAATTGGCAAGATCTCATTCTTCTTGATAACTGAGTAATATTCCATTATGTATATATATCACATCTTCTTTATCCATTTGTCTATCAAGAGACACTTAAAGAAGTGACTCTCGTGAATTAGAAGCTTTAAAATAAACTGCATTGATGCATTTTCATTAAAAAAAAAAGAGAGACACTTAGGTTACTTCCATAACTTGGCTATTGTAAATAATGCTGCAATAAAGATAGGGGTGAATATACCTATTCTTTATTTTCTCCCCAACACTTGTGGTGTCTTATCTTTTTGATACCAGCCAGTCTGATAGGTTCCAGGAAGCTATTTTTAATACACAAACCATAAAATATAATTGTTTCTAAAAAATATTTATAAATTAATATTACACTTACATTTTATCATTTGCTCTCTACAATTATGTTTAGATTACCCACAAAATATTTGTGAGACATTAGGCAATATCAACTATAATTTTAAGTTATTTTTGGTGACAAATTACAGCAGATTGATGCCAATTTAACTAATAAATTCAGGCAGAATAAAAGTCTAATCTGCAGTAGATTCAATGTTGATAAATCTAAAGACATGCCTGTTTTAATTTAATCAACAAACTTAAACTAGCTTTTATTTACTGAAGAATATCCCAGATCACATGAACTTGAAAAACATTTGAATTATTTTCTATTGTATTTTTGATAATTTATATAAGCACTGTTTCAGCTAATTAAGCATAACTCTTTTACAGATTAAACTGGTGATGCCATGTGGAAGTAGAAAACATCAGACATCTGCAACAACATGCACACAAGCACAAACACGCACACACACATATATATATGTATATATACATATATATATATATGCATACAGACAAGTCCATAGATAATAATTAGATTTCTAAAGTTTTCATATTAAAGAGGTGGTCTAGATAATAGTTTTGGAAAAGACCACTACATTTAAATCTCAAAGGCACACACACACACACACACACACACACACACACACAAATTTCTACAGCTTGCTGTTCCTTTAAAACCTGAAATTTTACAATACTTACAAAATGTATGAGATAAATAAGGGACATTTTTGGGATGGGTAAAATGATTGGTGTACTTCAAATTGTTCCTGGAACCACATTCCTGGTCCTGTAAAGACTAGATTTATGAAATACAGTCAGCTATTTTTTATTCCTCAAATAATTAGAATACCACCTAAATCATGTCAAAAGACTGACACACCCATCCACATATGTTAGAAAACCTTTCTTTCCTTCTGAGTACATTTGGTTTAGGAGAGGAGATATTAAAAAATTACTATGAGACTCTAAATATCAGATTCCAATTTGGTAAAATTTCTTATCTTAGATTTATTAAATTGTTTCAGTTATACACATAGTAAATATTTCTGGCAGTATTAAAGAAAAAAGCAAACCCATGGATTCAAAAGATGTCCTTGAAGAAGGTGCAAAATATATTATCTCTATAAAATCTGGAATCATTAGATAGCCATAAGAAAGAGCCGACAACCTGAATGTCCCAGGCAAGTAGAAACCCAAGCCTAGCTCTTAGATTTCAAAAGGTGACAAGCAAGAAAACAATAGGTATTCAGTGGAGAGAAAGGATCACTAACCAATGGGTCTGGATTTGGAAAGAAAGAGACAATGTAAAATTCTATTCCCTTCTCTTGACTTGCTTCAAGAGGCAATCTTATTACGAAACCTTTGAGGCTCATCCTTGGCCTTAATTTTTTTTGAAATATGGTTCTTAGTTCAGCCTTTGATAAATGAGTGGAAGGTACTGGAAGAGGATCACTTGTAGCCTTGGGTGATATTATTTTAAAATTTAACAGTTGATTGGTAGTTTATAATGGTGTAGTATTAGGAGGACCCTATGCTTGCCTCATCCTTTGAACACAGCTAGATAAATACCAAATCATTCTGAATACTCAAGAAATTGATATGAAGACTGAGAACAAAATGCACAACAAGAGGGAGATAAGAGGCCACATCGTGGTAGTAAGTGAGGTGAGATAGGTAGGAGATGAGAAAATGTAAGTTGGGGCCAGAAAATGATCATAGTTCCTGCA
Organism: Ailurus styani; assembly: GCA_002007465.1. Classification (NCBI taxonomy): domain Eukaryota; kingdom Metazoa; phylum Chordata; class Mammalia; order Carnivora; family Ailuridae; genus Ailurus; species Ailurus styani. Next base: position 218,778 of record LNAC01001308.1, read on the forward strand.
GAGGGGAGGGAGCTCTGATCACAGAGCTAGGAGAGAGAGAGAGAGGCAGAGAGATAGAGTGCGACACAAAGGGATTACACAAGAAAAAACACTTCCCCAAAAACCATTGACTAGGAAAACGTGAAGGGCTGATTATCATGAGTTTTTAAAACCAGTGGAGCTCATAAACTAGGGTTTTAGAAGTCCACAGCATGGTCTATATGGAGCTCAGCATGTACAGAAATGATCCTGTGGAGAAGAAAGGCAGAGGTTCAGGAGCAAACTGCAGAATCTGAGGATCCCCTGGAATTCACTGAGAGAGAGAGAGCTTCCCCTACTTGGAGTGCATCTAGGAAAGGTGGCATTACCTTTCAGGGGACAAAAGAGCTGTCCTGTTCCTTAGCATAGGGACAGACACCTGCCGAGGGCAGCTAACCTGAATGCCAGCTTTTTGTTATACTTTACTCTAAACTCCAAGCTCCTGAATATTGGTGAAACTACCCTTCTGCATCAAACTGGCACCATCATCCTGGCAAAAACCTCTCCCAGAGGGTCAGCAAAGATCCACACACCACCAGGTACCTAATGATTGGGAATTTTAAAACTCAGGAAATAAAACACAGGTGTACTGGATGCCAGGTGAAAGATGGCCTGGACATAGACAGGGTAAAAAAAGGGATTTGAGGGATGCCTGAGACAGAGAAGGGGAAGTTGTTTGCTCTTCTGGAGAGGCTCCCCAGACAGTGGCAGGTGCAAACTCCTCCTCTCCAGGGATAGTGCCATTTTTCTCCCCCTGCCTATCAGCATGGACTGACTTCAGTGAGGAGAACAGCACCAGCAGTGGAGGCCTAAACTGCTTACACCAAACCCCAACACTCTGCCCTCTGTATGTGCTTCTTTACTAGGGAAAGTGTAGCTAAGAGCCAAAAAAGCTGACACCTTCCCGAGAAGACAAGAAAAAAACCGGGCACAGACTAAGTCCACTGACCATAGAGAGCTCCAAATCTTCAGCTATAGTGGAAATAAGATCTGGCTTCTTTTAACAAGAACACCAGAGCAGACATAGAACTCACTGCACCCTGGAAAGGTCCAAACACTCCCCACTGCAGGCAAGGAGAAACTGTGCAGTGGACTGAACCGAAGGAAAGAGAAACCAAAACACAGCAGAATGCACACCTCACACACCAGAAACAGTTCATGAAACACAGGCCCTAGATAATATATGGCATCTTCTTAATAAAGCCATTACTCTCAGGAACAGGAAATATAGCAGGCTCACCTAACACATAAGAAAAGACAGAAATGTAGACAAAATGCCAAGGTGGAATAATTCATCCCAACAGAAAGAAGAAAAAAAAAGTGGTCACAGCCAGGGATCTAATTAAAAGATATAAGTAGTATACCTGACAATCATAAGAATACTAGCTGGGTTTGAGAAAAACAGAAGACACCAGGGATTCCCTCACCACAGAGATGGAAAACTTAAAAATTAGTCAGAAAAAAAAAAGCTATAACCGAGAAGTGAAGCTAACTGGATGGAAGGATGAAAGGAACAGAGGAATGAATAAGTGATAAAAGAAAAAAATATGGAACCTAATGAAATTGGAAAGAACAGGGAAAGAAAAACATCGGATCACAAGTGTAGACTTAGGGAAATCAGCAACTCCATAAAGCATAGCAACATTTGTATCCTATGAGTCCCAGAAGGAAAGAGCGAAAAAGGGGTAAAAGTTTATTTGAGCAAATCATAACTGAAAAGTTCCCTAATCTGGGGAAGGAAACAGACCTCCAAATCCAGGAAGCACAGAGAACTTCCAACAAAATCAACAAAAATAAGCCAACACCAAGACATATTGTAGCAAAATTTGCAAAATACAAAGATAAGGAAAAAATCCTAAAAGCAGCAAGGGAAAAGAAATTCCTAACTTTCAATGGCAGACAAAAAATATCCACAGAAATTTGGCAGCCCAGAAGAAAGTGGCACTTTATATTCAACATGCTAAATAGGAAAAATATGCAGTTAGGAATAATTTATCCAGCAACACTATCATTCAGAATAGAAGAAGAGGTAAAGAGTTTTCCAGACAAACAAAAATCAAATGAGTTCATGACTACTAAACCAGCCCTGCAAGAAATATTAAAGCAGCAAGTGGGAAAGAAAGACCAAAAGCAACAAACTAGAAAGGAATAGAGATAATCTCTAGAAACACCAACTTAACAGGCAATATAAAGGCAGTCAATTCATATCTATCAGTAGTCACTGTGAATGTAAATGGACTAAATGGTCCACTTAAAGAATATATGGTATCAGAATGGATTAAAAAAAAAACAACAAGTCCCATCTAGATGCTGACTACAAGAGACCCATTTTGTACCTAAAGAAACCTGAAGACTGAAAGAGTGGGATGGGGGTGCCTGGGTGGCTCAGTCAGTTAAGTGTCTGCCTTCAGCTCAGGTTATAACCCCAGGGTTCTGGGATCAAGCCCCACATCAAGCTCCCTGCTCAGAAGGGAGCCTGCATCTCCCTTTCCCTCTGCCTGCCATTCCCTCTGCTTGTGCTCAAAATCTCTCTCTATTTCTCTTCCTCTGCCAAATAAACAAATAAAAATCTTTAAAAAGAGAAAAGAAATTGAAGGGATGGATAAGCATTTATCATATTCATGGAGATCAAAAGAAGGTTGGAGTAGCCAAGCTTAAAGCAGACAAACAAGATTTTAAACCAAAGACTGTAACAAGACATGAAAAAGAACACTGCATCATAATAAAAGGGACCTACCCAACAAAAAGATTTAACAATTGTAAACATTTATACCTCCAACTTGGGAACACTCAACTATACAAAACAATTAATAACTAACATAAATGAAGTCATTGATAATACAATAATAGTAGGGGACTAAAAAACCTCATTTACAGCAATGGACAGATCATTTAAACAGAAAATCATCAAGAAAACAATGGCTTAGAATGACACACTGGGCCAGATGGACCTAATAGGTACATTCAGAACATTACATCTTTTTTTTTTAGAACATTACATCTTAAAGCAAGAGAATACACATTGTTTTTTGAGTGTACATGAAACATTATCCAGAATAGATCATATACTGGTTCACAAATCAAGCCTCAAGAAGTACAAAACGATTGAGATCATGTAATGCATATTTTTAGACCACAACACTATGAAACCTCAAGAAAACTACAATAAAAAATTTGGAAAGACCACAAATACATGGATATTAAAGAACATCCTACTAAGGGCACCTGAGTGATTCAGTCCATTAAGTGACTGCCTTCAGCTCAGGTCATGATCCCAGGGTCCTAGAATCAAGCCCCACCTCAGGCTACCTGCTCAGTGGAGAGCTTGCCTCTCCCTTTCCCTCTGTCTCTCAGCTTCTGCTCTCACTCTTTCTCTCTCTCTCTGTCAAATAAATAAAGTCTTTAATATATATATATGAAATATTTATGTATTTATATACATATATATGTATACATATATATTTATGAAATAAAGAAAGAACATCTTACTAAAGAAAGAATGGGTTAACCAGGAAATTAAAAATAAATAAAACTATAGATGGAAACAAATGAAAATGAAATCTCAAAGGTCCAAACTCTTTGGAATGCAGCAAAAGCAATTATAAGAAGTAAGTATATAGCTATTCAGGCCTACTTCAAAAAGTCAAAAAAATCTCAAATACACAACTTAACCTTATACCTAAAGGAGCTAGAAAAGGAATAGAAGATATAGCCCTAATGAAGCAGAAGAAGGGAAATAAAAAGATTAGGGAAAAATAAATGGTATAGAAACAGAACAAAACAAAACAAAAACACAGTAGAATTCATAGAAACTAGGAGTAGGTTTTTTGAAAGAATTAATAAAGTTGATAAACCCCAAAGCAAACTTATCAAAAAGAGAAAAGATACAAATAAATAAAACAACAAATGAAAGAGGAGAGATCACAACCAACAGCACAGAAATACTAATAATCATAAGAGAATATTATGAAAAATTATATTCCAACAAAATGGTTAAACTAGAAGAAATGAATAAATTATTAGAAACATAGAAACTACCAAAACTGAAACAGGAAAGAAAAGAGCATTTGAACAGAATGATAAACAGCAATGAAATTGAATCAGTGATCAAAAATCTCCCAAAAGAGAGAGGGCTCCAAGATACTGGAGTAGAAGACCAAAATTTCATCTGGTCCCAGTGATAATGGAAAATCTGTGTTCTAAGTTGGCCAGCCAAGTCAGCAAAGGAGTCCTAGCCCCTGCCTTGGGGCTCTTCTGGGTTCTTGTCTCTGCCCTGCTTCCTGAACATGCACCACAAGTACCAAGTATGTGTAAATAGAAGTGTATAAATTACTCTCCGTCTGTGCTCAGGGCTCAGACCTTTGGAGATCACTCTCTTCTGACCCACCGGTGTTAAATAAACCTCCAATCCTCCAAAGTCTCTGAATGCTGCTTGGTTCTTCTGTCAGAACCCAGTCCAGGTTCCATAACACCAAGAATTCACTTAAATACTTATCAAACCATTCTGAACACCTGCAAACTCAATAATAAATCAAAGAAAAGAATAGTGGCAACTCTATGAACAGAAAAACAACCACTTTCTGGAAGGTAGGACATATGGAGAAGTGAATCTGGGGCGATATACAGGAAGATAGATCGTGAGGAGATGGAGCCTCTGTCAGCTGGCTCCCAGCAAGTGATAGAGCAGCAGAGCACAAAATCTGAACTTTTAGAAGTCTGCTCTGGTTTGCTCTAGGGGCTAAGTAGGGGGTGTAAACTTCGTGGTCCCAGGACTCTTGGGGTCACAGAAAGACTGAGGGTGCCTGAGTATGGCAGAGCTCCCAAGTGTCAGAGAGGGGAAGTCGGCTGCAAAGACTGAACCAAGGAGTGGGCTCTCAGCATGGAGTTGCCATAACCAAGATCTGCAGCATAGTTGGGACCCTGCTTTTTGAGTAGGGGCACAACAAGAAGCAGATCCAGGGAGAGTTTCCTTTCTCTCCCAGCAGGAATGGCACAGGAGCACACCACAGGAATCTGTTGAGTTTGGAGACTCCAAACATGATCATGTTCCAGAGAAATAACTGCTCAGTCACAAGGCAGGTGAGCATGGAGCGCATCCAGAGACCATGAGGAGAGGAGTGACTGACTGCTTTTCTATGAGGGTGCACTGAGGAGTGGGACCCTGATATCTCAGCTCCTCCAGGACCAGAGATTGGGAGGCTGCCATTTTCATTCTCATCCTCCAAATCTGTGCAGAAAGTCTTCAGAAAATGAAAGCCACCAAGAGCAAACCCAAGAAGATTACTTAGTTTGGCCCCTTGCAAGGGCAATGCAATTCCACCTAAGGCAAAGACTTTTGAGAATCACTGCAAAAGGCTCCTCCTCCAGAAGATCAGCAGGAACATCCAGCCAAGACCAAGTTTACCAACCAATGGGAACTTCAAACTCCAATGCTGGGGGAATACAGCCCATTGAATTCATGACTTTTCCCCCCATGATTCTTTAGTCTTTCAAAGTTATTTTTTAATTTTATTTTTTCTCTTTCTTTTTTTAAATTTGTTTTCTTCTTACCTTTTCAACTAACTTATCAATTACTTTTTATTTTATTTTTTTTTTAAGATTTATTTATATATTTATTTATTTATTTGACAGAGAGAGAGATTACAAGCAGGCAGAGAGGCAGACAGAGAGAGAGGAAGAAGCAGGCTCCCTGTCGAGCAGGGAGCCCGATGCGGGCCTCGATCCCAGGACCCTGAGATCATGACCTGAGCCGAAGGCAGGGGCCTTAACCCACTGAGCCACCCAGGCGCCCTCAATTACTTTTTAAAAATATTTTTTAATTTTCATTTTTACAGTAATATCCTATTCCTTCATTGTATTTAACCTTATTTTTTGTACGTATATAAGTTTTTCTTTCTTCAAAATTTTGGGATACAGATTTTTCTAACAGACCAAAATATACCCTAAATCTAGTGTATGGCCTGTTCTATTCACTTGCTTGATCATATTCCTTTTTTTAATTTAATTTTTTTCTCTCTTTTTTCAACCAACTTCTTATCTTATTAATTCTTTTTCAAAAATCTTTTTTAGTTTTCATTTTTACACTCATATTCCACCCTTCATTGTATTTACCATTATTTTTATATATATACAAGTTTTTCCTTCTTTAAAATCTTGGGAGGCAGTTTCTTCAAATACACCAAAATACACCCAAAATCTAGTGTATGTGTCTGTTCTATTCACCAACCTCATCATATTATTCTTTTTTTTTCTTCCCCCCCCCCCAGTTTTGGGTCTCTTCTAATTTGCTTAGTGTATATTTCTGAGGTCATTTTTATACTTTTAGCATTCTGTTCTCTTGTTGATCTATTCTTATCTGCAAAAAAAATGACAAAATGAAAAAAACTCACCTCAAAAAAAAAAAAAAGAACAAGAAGCAGTACCGACTGCCAGGGACCTAATCAAAATGGACATTAATAAGATGTCAGAATTAGAGTTCAGAATGACGATTATTAAGATACTAGCTGGGCTTAAAAAAAAACATAGACGACACTAGAGAATCCCTTTCTGGAGAAATAAAATCTAACCAAGTCGGGGGGGAAAAAAGGCTCTTAATGAGGTGCAATAAAAAAATGGATCATCTAACCGCTAGGATAAATGAGGCAGAAGAGAGAATGAGTGATGCACAAGACAAAATGATTGAAAATAAAGAAGCAGAGAAAAAGAGAGATAAACAACTACTGGATCACAAGGGGAGAATTCAAGAGATAAGTGATACCATAAAGTGAAACAATATTAGAATAATTGGGATCCCATAAGAAGGTATATTGGAGCAAATTATAGCAGAGAACTTCCCTAATTTGTTAAAGACAACAGGCATCAAAATCCAGGAGGCACAGAGGATCCTCCTCAAAATCAATTAAAATAGGTCAACACCCCAACAACTAATAATAAAACTTACAAATCTCAGAGATGAAGAGAAAATCCTGAAAGAAGCTTGGGACAAGAGGTCTGTAACCTACAATGTTACAAACATTAGATTAGAAGCAGATCAATCCACAGAGACTTGGCAGGCCAGAAAAAACTGGCATGATATATTCAGGTTACTAAACAAGAAAAATATGCAGCCAAGAATACTATATCCCACTAGGCTCTAATTGAAAATAGAAGGAGACATAAAAAGCTTCTATGACAAACAGAAACTAAAAGAGCTTGCAATCACCAAACCAGCCTTATAGGAAATATTGAAAGGGGTCCTCTGAGCTAAGAGAGAGCCTAAAAGTAATATAGACCAGAAAAGAACAGAGACAATATACAATAACAGCCACCTTACAGACAATAACACGGCACTGAATTCATATCTTTCTGTAGTTAACCTGACTGTGAATGGGTTAATGTCTCAATTGAAAGACCCAGGTTATCAGATTGGATTAAAAAACAAGTCCCATCGATATGCTGTCACCAAGAGACTCATTTTAGACACAGAGTTACCTCCAGATTCAAAGTGAGGGGGTGGAAAACCCTTTATTATGCTAATGAACATCAAAAGGAGGCTGGGGTGGCAACCCTTATATCAGACAATTTAGATTTTAAGTCAAAGACTATAATAAAAGATGAGGGAGGACACTATATCATACTTACAGGGTTTATCCAACAGGAAGATTTAGTACTTATAAATATTTTTGCCCTAACATGGGAACAGTCAATTATATAAGCCAAATAATAATAAAATTAAAGAAACACATTGACAATAATACAATAACAGTAGGGGACTGTAACACCCACCTCACTGAAATGGACAGATCATCTAAGCAAAAGCTCAACAAGGAAACAAGGGCTTTAAATGACATTCTAGACCAGATGGACATCACAGATATATTCAAAACATTTCATCCCAAAGCAACAGAATATACATTCCTCTCTAGTGCACATGGAACATTCTCCAGAACAGATCACATCCTGGGTCACAAATCAGGTTTCAAATGGTAACAAAGTAATGGGATCATTTCCTGCATATTTTCAGACCACAGTGCTTTGAAACTCAAATTCGATCACAAGAAGAAAGTTGGAAAGAACTCAAATACATGGAGGCTAAATAACATACTACTAAAGAATGAATGGGTCAACCAGGAAATTAAAGAAGAATTTAAAAAAATCATGGAAACAAATGAAAATGAAAATACAACTGTTCAAAATCTGTGGGATACATCAAAGTTGGTTGTAAGAGGAATGCATATAGCAATATAAGCCTTTCTCAAGAAACAAGAAAGGTCTCAAATACATGACATAACCCTACACCTAAAGGAGATGGAGAAAGAACAAAAAATAAAGCCTACACCCAGAAAGAGAAGAGAAATAATAAGGAGCAAAGCAGAAATCAGTGAAAGAGAAACCAAAATAACAGTAGAACAGATCAATGAAACTAGAAGGTTGGTTCTTTGAAAGAATTACTAAGATTGATAAACACTTGACCAGACTTATTAAAAAGAAAAGACTTAAATAAGTAAAATCATGAATGAAAGAGGAGAGAGCACAACCAACACTGAATTATAAGAAAATACTACTAGCCACTATATGCCAACAAACTAGACAATCTGGAAGAAATGGATGTATTCCTAGAAACATATAAACTACCAAAACTGAACCACGAAGAAATACAAAAGCTGAGCAGCAATGTCCACAGTCGCCAAACTGTGGAAAGAGCCGAGATGCCCTTCAACAGATGAATGGATAAAGAAGATGTGGTATGTATATACAATGGAATATTACACAGCCATCAGAAAGGATGAATACTCAACTTTGTATCAACATGGACGGGTCTGGAGGAGAATATGCTGAGTGAAATAAGTCAAGCAGATAAAGTTAATTTTCATATGGTTCCACTTACTTGTGGAACATAAGGAATAAAATGGAGGACTTTAGGAGAAGGAAACAAAAAGTGAATCGGGGTAAATCGGAGGGGGAGTTGAACCATGAGCACTCTGAGAAACAAATTGAGGGTTATGGAGGAGAAGGGGGGTATGGATGAGCCTGGTGGTGAGTATAAAGGAGAGCACGAATTACATAGAGCACTGGGTGTGGTGCATAAACAATGAATCTTGTATAAATGAAAAGATAAAGTAAAAAAAAAAAAAGCTGAGCAGACCCATCACCAGCAAGAAAATTGAAACAGTAATCAAAAATATCCCAAAAAACAAGAGCCCAGGGCCAGACAGCTTCCCAGGGGAATTCTACCAGACATTTAAAGAAGAATTAATATCTATTCTCTTGAAACTGTTCCACAAAATAGAAATGGAAGGAAAACTTCCAAACTCATTTTATGAGGCAAGCATTACCTTGATTCCAAAACCAGGTAAAGACCCCATCAAAAAGGAGAATTATAGACCAATATCCTTGATAAACACTGATGCAAAAATCCTCAAGAAAATATTAGCCATTAGGATCCAAGAGCACATTAAAAGGATTATTCACCACGACCAAATGGGATTTATTCCCAGGCTGCAAGGTTAGTTCAGCATCCACAAATCAGTCAATGTGATACATTACATTAATGAAAGAAAGGAGAAGAACCATATTATATTCTCAATAGATGCAGAGAAAGCATTTGACAAAATACAGCATTCTTTCTTGATTAAAACTTTTCACAGTGTAAAGATAGAGTGTACATACCTCAGTATCATAACAGCCATCTGTGAAAATCCACAGTGGATATCATTCTCAATGTGGAAAAACTGAGAGCTTTCTCCCTAAAGTTAGGAACAGGTCGGGGATGTCCACTATTACCACTGTTATTCAACGTAGTACCGGAAGTCCTAGCCTCAGCAATCAGACAACAAAAGGACATAAAAGGCACCCCAAATGAGCAAAGAAGTCAAGCTCTCACTCTTTGCAGATGATATATACTTTATGTGAAAACCCAAAAGTCTCTACCTCAAAATTGCTAGAATTCATATAAGAAGTCAATAAAGGGCACCTGGGTGTCTCAGTGGGTTAAAGCCTCTACCTTCGGCTCAGGTCATGATCTCAGGGTCCTGGCATTGAGGACCGGATAGGGCTTTCTGCTCAGCAGAGAGCCTGCTTCCTCCTCTCTCTGTGCCTGCCTCTCAGCCTACTTGTGATCTCCCCCCCTCTGTGAAATAAATAAATAAAATCTTAGAAAAAAGAAGTCAGTAAAGTGACAGCATATAAAATCAATGTATAGAAGTCAGTTGCATTTCTATATACCAACAATAAGACAGAAGAGGGAGGAATTAAGCAGCTGTTCCCATTTACAATTGAACCCCAAACCATAAGATACCAGGGATAAATCTAACCAAAGAAGCAAAGAATCTGTACTCAGAAAACTATAGAGTACTCATGAAAGAAATTGAAGAAGACACAAAGAAATGGAAAAACGTCCCATGCTAATGGATTGGAAGAACAAATATTGTGAAACCTACACATTTAATGCAATCCAGATCGAAATATCATCAACTATTTTTTTCAGAAATGGAACAAATAATCCTAAAATTTGTATGGAACCAGAAGAGACCCCGAATAACCAGAGGAATGTTGAAAAGGAAAAACAAAGCTGGTGGCATCACAATTCTGGACATCAAGCTCTATTTCAAAGCTATAACCATCAAGAAAATATGGCACTGGCACAAAAACAGATACATAGATCAGTGAAACAAAATAGAGATCCAAGAAATGGACCCTCAAGACTATGGTTAACTAATCTTCAAGAAAGCAGGAAAGAATGTTCAATTGGGGGAAAAAAGTTTTTCAACAAATGGTGTTGGGAAAATTGGACAGCCATGTGCAGAAGAATAAAACTGGATCATTTCCTTTTACAACACACAAAAATAGACTCAAAATGGATGAAATACCTCAATGTGAGTCAGGAATCCATCAAAATCCTTGAGGAGAACACAAGCAGCAACCTCTTCGACCTCAGCTGCAACAACTTCTTCCTAGACACATCGCCAAAAGCAAGGGAAGCAAGGGCAAAAATGGACTATTGGGACTTCATCAAGATAAAACCTTTTGCACAGCAAAGGAAACAGTTAACAACAGAATGGGAGAAGATATTTGCAAATGACATATCAGATAAAGGGCTAGTATCCAAAATGTATAAAGAGCTTATCAAACTCAATACTCAAAGAACAAATAACCCGATCAAGAAATGGGCAAGAGACATGAACAGTCATTTCTGCAAAGAATACATCCAAATGGCCAACAGATACATGAAAAATTGTTCAATATGACTCTCCATTAGGGAAAAACAAATCAAAACTACAATGAGATACTACTTCCCACCAGTCAGAATGGCTAAAATTAACAAGTCAGGAAATGGCAGATGTTGGCAAGGATGCAGAGAAAGGGGAACTCTCTTACACTGTTGGTGGTAATACAAGCTGGTGCAGCCACTCTGGAAAACAGTATGGAGGTTTCACAAAAGTTGAAAATAGAGGTACCCTACAACCTATCAATTGCACTACTGGGTATTTACCGCAAAGATACAAATGTAGTGATCCAAAGGACCACGTGCACTCCCAGGTTTATAGCAGCATTTTTTACAATAGCCAAACTATGAAAGAGCCTAGATGTCCACCGACAGATGAATATATAAAGAAGATGTGAGGTGTTTATATATAAATATATAAATATATATATATATATATGATTTATATACATATACATACATGTATTGTGTGTATACACACAATGGGATATATATATATACACACATATACATACATGTATATGTGTGTATACATACACACATACAATGGGATACTTTGCAGCCATAAAAAAGAAATCTTGCCATTTGCAATGATGTGGATAAAACCAGAGGCTATTACGGTAAGTGAAACAAGTCAGTCAGAGAAATACAATTATCATATGATCTCACTGGTATGTGGAATTTGAGAAACAAGACAGATGGTCATAGGGGAAGAGAGAAAAAAAATGAAATGGGATGAAATGAGAGAGGGAGACAAACCATAAGAGACTCTTAATCTCACGAAACAAACTGAGGGTTTCTTCAGTGGAATGGAGTGGGAGGGAGGGGTGGCTGGGTGATGGACATTGGGGAAGGTGTATGCTATGGTGATTGATGTGAATTGTGTAAGACTCATGAATCATAGACTTGTACCACTGACACAAATTATACATTATATGTTAATTAAAAATTAAAAAAAAAATCTCCCGACAAACGAAAGTCCAGGGCCAGGTAATTTCCCAGGGGAATTTTACCAAATATTTTTAAAAAGTTAATGCCTATTCTTCCCAAACTCTTCTAGAAATTCGAAATGGAAGGAAAACTTCCAAAATCATTTTATAAAGACAGCATTACCTTGGTTCCAATACCAAAGACAGTAAAAAGGAGAATTACACGCCATGGACATTGATGCAAAAATTCTCGACAAGATACTAGGAAGTCGAATGCAATCATACATTAAAAGAATTATTCATCATGATCAAGTGAGATTTATTCCTGAGATGCAGGGGTGGTACAATATTTGCAAATCAACCAAGGTGATGCACCATATTAGTAAAAGAAAGGATAAGAACAAAATGATCCTCTCAATAGATGCAGAAAAAGTATTTCAGAAAATATAGCATCCATTCTTGATTAAAAAAAAACTATCAAAGTAGAGATAGAGGCAATATACCTTAATATCATAAAGGTCATGTGTGAAAGACCCACAGCTAATATAATCCTCAATGGGGAAAAAGTGAGAGGATTTCCTCTACGTTCAGAAACAAGACAGAGATGTCCACTCCCACTATTGCTATTTTACATAGATGGAGATGGGGAAAAATAATACAGCAAGGCAAACCATGAGAGCCTCTTAATATAGAGAATAAACTAAGGAGGAGAGTTAGATGGGGGAATGGGCAAAATGGCTGATGGCTATTAAAGAGACCACTTGTGATGAGCACTGGGTGTTACATGTAAGTGATGAATCACAAAATTATACTCCTTTTTTTAAAAGAGATTTATTATTTATTTATTTGGCAGAGAGAGAGAAACAGCACAAGCAGGGGGAGTAGCAGGCAGAGGGAGAGGGAGAAACAGACTCCCCACTGAGCAAGGAGCCAGATGTAGTGTTTGATTCCAGGACCCTGGGATCATGACCTGAGCCAAAGGCAGACACCCAACTGACTGAGCCACTCAGGTGCCTCACCAAATTATACTCCTTAAAGTAATATTATATGCTAACCATATAGAATTTAAATAAAAATTTGAAACATTAAAAAAAGAAAAAAGGAAAAGAAAAAAATAAGTCTATTAAAAATATAACAGTTAATAGTGTCATCAGAATGTAAAGGCAATTCACACAGAAGATTACTAGAATGAGTACTCAAAGGAAAATAGAGTGGAACAGTAGAAGTCACGCCAATCTTATACATCCATCTAATTGCAATTTGTTTTAGGTACCTTTTATCTCTAATTTTTCATTAGCTTCTTGGCAGTGGATCTTTCAGTGAAACTATTTTATCATTTTGAAACATTTTGGAAGCTTTTTCATGCTAGTTCAAATAAGTATTCCATTCTCCTTTAATTGGGAACTTTTGCTTTCATGGCACTTAAATGAACTTATCTAATTGGAGAGTTCCCCATAATGGCAATTGTAATTCCAGGTTGTTTTAGTAAATTTTTTCCAACTTGATAGATATGTACAAATTCCAGGAGAATAGTTCTTGGACATAAAATAAGCAGACATGCTAAAAGGTAGTGCACTCAACCTTTTGGATTTAGAGGATTCTATTTATTTTAGTTAATCCTTTTCATCTCCTGGAACCACACTAATAATCTGAGGAATGGGGGAAAAGACCAAGCCTGTAAGCCTCAAAGAATGGGGACTGTAGACTGATTCCAAACAATTGGAGAATTGCAGCTGCCATCAGCAGTTTCTGAAATGTAATTGGGGTACCTTCAAACAAAAGCAAAGGGCTAGGGTTATTTTTTGATTCTGTCAATGCAAAATGAATGAACTTTTTAAATTCTGTTAGAGAAAGACAGTTTTATTCAAGCCCAAGTTAGGACAGCTTCCCAGGAAACACACTCTTTACAAGGAAGAAAGTGCTCCAGAGAATGAACAATTTGTACAGGGTTATATGCTTTTTACATTTTGTAAAAGCTCAAAAGATTATATATATATATA
>LNAC01001308.1:233114-245410 GCA_002007465.1 Ailurus styani
ATATATATATATATATATATATATATATATATATATATATATATATATATATATATAGCATATAGGCAGGAATTACAAGTTTTAATGTCAAGGGATTCAAGGAGTAGGAGCATTGATATCTTAAGGGCAAGATGGTTCCTAATGCACAAAGCAGGTGCACGACGTATGCTTGGTTGAACATAAATCAAGCTTTTCGTCTAAACAAAGTTTATGTAGAGTCATGTTGACTTAGAAGGAAATCTAAAATGGCTTTCCTTGCATATAAGGCCTTTAGAGTTTTTCTTTCATCACTTTTTTTATGATGTTAGTCACCATACAGTACATCATTTGTTTTTGATGATTCATTATTTGTGTATAAAACCCAGTGCTCATTACAACACATGCCCTCCTTAATACCCATCACTGGGCCACCCCATGTCCCCACCCCACCTTTATCTAAAACCGTCAAAGTTTTCCCAGAGTTCATAGTCTCTCATGGTTTGTTTCTCCCTCTCATTCACCCTTCCTTCAGTTTTCCCTAACCTCTCATCACTTTTGAGATACCAATTAGCAGTGATCTACACAAAACAAGAGAAACCTGTTCACCTTAATATATCAGCAGTAACCAAGAGTTGTTACTGCATCTTGGACATAAGAAGGTCCTGTGTAGAGGACCAGTGATTTCCTTGAAACCTTCAATTGGGGGAAAGAATTAAATCAGTCAAACTTCAAGGAATGGGGACTTCACGCTGATTCCAAACAAAAGGAGAACTGAAGCTGCCACCAGCAGTTCCTGACGTGTAATCTAGAGGAGGATTTGAAGCAAATGGAAAGTTGCAGAATAAACCATCAGTAGTTTCCAGTGTGGAATCCAGGAAGGAAGCTAAGGTCTGGGATCTTCTACATGAAGAAATGTAGGCTGAAAGGCTAGGGGTTTGGCCCCAGGCAGATCCCTCTGCTTGTTCAAGCTTCCCTATAGATAAAAACCAACCAGATTGGTAGCTCAAAGTCAAAAAGAGTGGAGTTCAACTAAGAAACTCACCAATGGCCCTCAGAAATGGTGAGAAGATGAACTCAAAAGGCTTGTTGCTTCCCATGCTTGTGTTTGTTATTGTTCCCCAAAGCCAATGGAGGTTCATGTCAGTTTTCACTGCTGAGATCAAACTTACTAAAAAAAACCAAAATTTAACTAAGTAAATGTGAAGATTTAAATGGCTTTATTAAGGAATTCATTAATTGGGCAGCATTCCATGTAGCAAGTGCAGGAAGCCCCAAGGATTTGTAAAAAAAAATGGAAAATGTTTATAGGAAGGTTGTTTTTGCAAGAAGATATTAGCAAAAGAAAAGAAAGGATTGTTTTAAGGCAAAGTCTCCTTCCCTTAGCAGGAAAGGCAGGGGGTCTTATTAGGGGAATTACCTCTTCTTCCTTTGGGGGATGGAGAGGGACCATGCAATAGAGTACCTCATTGGTGCTGATCAGAAAACTAGTGACTGACTGGTTAAAACTAGATTTCTGGGGGAAGTTGTAACTGCAGTTAGGTTAGGTATTAAGACTTGACTTGGTGACTTGGCCTAAGTGACTACATTAAGGGCCTGTGGTTTACTTTTTAACATGCCATACAGCTGGTTTTGTGTAGAACTGGAACTAAAACCCTCTTCAGTTTGATTCCAGAGTCTATGAGTTGAAGCATTAAGATACTACTTCTCTCTTCGTTGAAATGCACATTAAAAATTCTACAATGTCTTTTTAATTTGTCCTTGGATTCGAAGTAAACAAAAAAGAAAAAAAAGGCTTATACCTCCAGAGAAATTTCACTTGTGAAAGTAGATAAAACTAGCTATTTCTCCCCTGAATCTTCATATCAAACCTACCACACAGGCCTTCTGTACTTAGTAGTGCTACAAAATATGTTAATGAAGGGCTTTTTTAAAAAAATAGATTTCTATTAAAAAATAGTTACCTTGGTAATATAAAAACTAGGAACTTTTGATGTGAGGAGTAAAGGCAATTTGGAAACCTAAGGAATTTTGGGATAGATGTTTTAGCTGCCTGCTGAAAGGAGCTGTGGCCAATCAGAGGGCATCTTGAAGGTAATGAAAATATAGTGGTTAAGAAGACAGTGAGACTTGTGCTAAGACTGCATGCTGTCTATAAGTGTTGAATCACTAAATTCTACATCAGAAACTAATTTCAGTGTATGTTAATTAACTCTAATTTAAACAAAAACTTGAGGAAAAAAAGAAAAAGGAGACAGATAGAGAAGAGAGTGAGAAAAATGTTTTTAAAAAAAGACACAAACATTGGTGCCTGGGTACTCAGTTGGTTGAGCACCTGCTTTTGGCTCAGGTCATAATCCTGGGGCCCTGGGATCAAGACTCACAGTAGGTGCCCCACTCAGTGAGAGTCTGCTTCTTCTTCTCCTTCTACCCGTCCCCCACTCAAATAAGTAAAGAAAGTCTTTTTTTTTTATTATTATTATTTGCCCAAGGGGTACAGGCCTGTGAATCATCAGGCTTATACCTTTCACAGCACTCACCGTAGCATAAACCCTCCCCAATGTCCATAACCCAGTCACCTTATCCCTTCCTTCCCACCCTCCAGTAACCCTCAGTTTGTTTTGTGAGATTAGAAGTCTCTTATGGTTTGTATCCTGCCCCATCCCACCTTGTTTCATTTTTTCCCTCCCAACCCCCCACAGCTCCCACCCTGCCTCTCAAATTCCTCATATCAGGGCGCCTGGGTGGCTCAGTGGGTTAAAGCCTCTGCCTTCGGCTCAGGTCATGATCTCAGGGTCCTGAGATCGAGCCCCGCATCAGGCTCCCTGCTCAGCGGGGAGCCTGCTTCCTCCTCTCTCTCTGCCTGCCTGTCTGCCTACTTGTAATCTCTCTCTCACTGTCAAATAAATAAATAAAATCTTTAAAAAAATTCCTCATATCAGAGAGATCATATTATAATTGTCTTTCTCTGATTGACTTATTTCACTTAGCATAATACCTTCTAGTTCCATCCACGTCCTTGCAAACAGCAAGATTTCATTTCTTTTGATGGCTGCATAGTATTCCATTGTATAAATATACTACATCTTCTTTATCCATTCATCTGTTGATGGACATCTAGGTTCTTTCCATAGTTTGGCTATTGTGGACATTGCTGCCATAAACATTTGGGTGCATGTGCCCCTGCAGATCACTGCCTTTTTATCTTTAGGGTAAATGCCCAGTAGTGCGATTACTGGGTCATAGGGTACCTCTATTTCCAACTTTTTGAGGAACCTCCATACTGTTTTCCAGAGTAAATAAAATCTTTTAAAAAAGACACAAAAATAAAAAAATGGTAGAGGACATAAATACAGCTTAACTGTTTTACTGATGTCCAATTAGTCACTTTAATTATTGAACTTATGGGCACAGTATTCCCATTTTCAAAGCAAGTTTTATTTCTGTGTTATTTTATTACTGTAATACAACCTTCCTTCTTTTCCCTAATGTTTAAATTTAGTAGAGTGAATAGATGATATTATGATGAGTAGATATTATCTTCATTCACAAATCATAGAATATCACTTGAACCATCTTGAACATCAGCTAGACCAATAAAGCAAATATAAGGGGATACATAATTTTTTAACCACAAGCATTTTTTAAAGATTTTATTTATTTAAGAAATAGAGAGCATGAGTGGAGTGGAGGGTCAGAGGGAGAGGGAGAAGCAGGTTCCCTGCTGAGCAGGGAGCTCAATGCAGGGCTCTATCCCAGGGATGTGGGATCATAACCTGAGCCAAAGGCAGATAGTTGACTGACTGAGCCACCCAGGTGCCCCTAAACAAATCATTTTTTAAGAAAGGTAATCAAATCATAACTTTGGTAAGTATTTTTCAGTAGGGTCCTAACCATACTGGATTTTTTGCATATAATTATTTGATACTATTCTATGTAGAGAACAAAAATAATTAGGAAATTAAGAGGTAGGAAAGAAATTAGTTTCTGGTAAAGTCACTGAATTACTCATAAATAACAGTGTTCTGAAACATACTTAGAATTATCATGTATGACACAAAAATAAATTCAAAATGGATGAAAGACATAATGTGAGACAGGAATCCATCAAAATCCTGGAGGAGAACACAGGCAGCAACCTCTTTGACTGCAGTTACAACAACTTCTTACTAGACACCTCTTCAAAGGCAAGGGAAACAAGAGCAAAAATGAACTATTGGGACTTCATTAAGATAAAAAGCTTTTTCACAGCAGAGCAAGCTAAAAGACAACCTACTGAATGGGAGAAGATATTTACAAATGTCTTACCGGATAAAATGCAGTATTCAAAATCTATATAGAACTTATCCAATTGAACACCCAAAAAACAACAACAAAAAAATCCAGTCAAGAAGTGTGCAGAAGACACAGACATTGCTCCACAGAAGGCATACAAATGGCCAACAGACACATGAAAAAGTGCTCCAATTACTCAGCATCAGTGAAATACTAACCAAAACCACAATGATATATCACCTCACACTAGTCAGAATGGCTAAAATGAACAACTCAGCAAATAACCAATGTTGGTCAGCATATGGAGAAAGGGGAACACTCTTACACTGTTGGTGGGAATGCAAACTGGTACAACCACTCTGGAAAACAGTATGGAGGATTCCTCAAAAGGTTGAAAATAGAGCTACCTTACAACCCAGCAATTTCACTACTAGGTATTTATCTAAAGGATACAGACATAGTGATTTGAAGGGGCACATGAGTCCCAATTTTTATAGTATCAATGTCCACAATACACAAAATGTGAAAAGAGCACAGATGTCCATCAACAGATGAATGGATAAAGAAGTTGTGATATATATATCTAGAATATCTATATAGAATATATATCTATATAGAGTATAGATATAAAGATGTTGTGACATATATATAGATATATAGATATAATGGAATATACTCAACCATCAAAAGGAAGGAAATCACGCCATTTGTGACAACATGAATGGAACTAGAGGGTACTATGATAAGCGAAATAAGTCAGTTGGAGAAAGACAAATATATTATTTCAATCATGTAGAATTGAAGAAATAAAATAGATGAACATGGAGAAGGGAAGGAAAAATAAAGATGAAATCAGAAAGGGAGACAAACCATAAGAGACTCCTTTTTTCATGATTTATTTGACAGAGAGAGACACAGTGAGAGAGGGAACACAAGCAGGTGGAGTGGGAGAGGGAGAAGCAGTCTTGCCGCTGAGCAGGGATCCCAATGTGGGGCTGGATCCCAGGACCCTGGGACCACAACCAGAGCTGAAGACAGACACTTAATGACTGAGCCACCCAGGCACCACCAGATAAGAGAATCTTAACTATAGAAAACAAACTCAGGGGTGCTGGAGGGGTGGTGGGGATGGGGAAACTGGGTGATGGTCATTAAGGAGGGCATTTGATGTAATGAGCATGGGATATTATATGCAACTGATGAATCACCAAACTCCACCTCTGAAACTAATAACACACTATATGCTAATTAACTGATTTTAAATTCAAAAAAGATTATCATGTATGAAATATTCCAACATTTCTGTTTATTATATATTGGAAAATAACACATTAGAATCTGTTGGTATGAGAAATATTATAAATTTTGTCTTTGTATAATAATTCATGGTAAAACTAAACCTACTAAAGGGGTAGTAATTTATAACAATTAAACACAAACACTTTGGAATGAATGCATATTATTGTCCTTTGATAAGTCTTCCTTTGAATGATGGCTGAATTACCCTGTCCTCATAATAATAGTACAATTTACTATGTAGAAAACATAGATTGTTATTTTTTTATTCAATTTACTGCCAATTTCTGATTTTAATATTAGTTATTTTTAAATAGTTTTAAGTGTCTGAATTAATACAACCAATATTCTGGTGCTAATAGTTAGAGAATATTGCCTTTGACTGGAAGCTTCCTACTGCCATTTTGAAAATAGTATCCATTCTTTATGCTTATGTATTAGGGCCAAAAAGACCTTCAATGAAAGCAAGTTTCTTGAAATTTAATGGAGGTGGCCAAACTTCAAGATTTGATTCATTGGTTATGGTGGATGCTTTGTCAGACTTTGTACTGATTATGCCTCTCTTACACTACAAATATTTTTGTATAAGGGGCATACATTTCTACATGAGCCATCCAAGAGGCAAGAAAAATGGTCTCTGCAAAGAACTACACACAGAAATGCATCAAACAACAGTTCTCAGTAGAGCAAAGGACACCATTTTAAATAAAGGTTTGGGGAAATATTAATAAAAATATGGTTTATACCATTTGGGGCCATTTTCCTTTGTATTAAAATTAAAAAAAATATGGAAGGGTTTTTAGTCTTGGAGGGCTAAGAAGCTAATAATAATATATTTCTCATAATTTTTAACTGACCTTCCAGAGGAATATTTAGAGGGCTTTTCCTCCTCAGGCAGTCAGCACCAAAGTAGTTATTCATCGGTAATTTACAGCACCACCACAACTTCCAATTAACAAAACATACATTAAAACACACTGTAAAGCACACTAGGAGGTCTGCTGATGGCTGTGATTAATGGCTATGCATCTACAGCTATTGCACATAGGTCTTAAAAGAGCTATTTGTAAACTGTCAACAGAAACTTATGCATCCTCAGGTTATCAATCAGGAAGGTATGCATTGGAGTTGGTTAATTACAGTACCTCTTCTATTAATTACAGTACCTCTTATATGGCACCAAAATGTGTATAATATTTTTCAGTGACTGAACACTTCCAAAAACAAGCAGTGAAACTATTTTGAAAGCAAAATCTTACAATGGATGTATATTTGTTTCTTCCTGCTTGTTAGGTCTCACAAAAAGAAACATAGGTCTTATTTAAATGTATAAAGCTTTTTCCCACCCAATTTCCATGCGCTTTCTTTGTTATACATGTCCTCATAAATTATTTTGTTTCTATAGGAATATTTTTCTATGTTGTAGAATCAAATCTGACAAGAACTGTATTTGTAGAACTCACACTTATGCCAGTTTATATTCTTACTATCTATAGTCTCAAAAGTGTCTGTCACACAACTATGTATCCAAGTGTAAATGTTTTGTGCGTCTTTTTTTCACCTTAAGATTAGTTACATTTTGTAAACCTTGGCTCATGGATAGAGTATTTCAGGCCTGAACAGAAACAACAGTCATTTTATATGGTACAGTGCCTTTTAATTGCCAGTGCTTTTATATCCATTCTTTTTTTTATTATTTTAAAGGTTTTATTTATTTATTTGACAGAGAGAGAGAGATCACAAGTAGGCAGAGAGGCTGGCAGAGAGAGAGGAGGAAGCAGGCTCTCTGCCAAGCAGAGGGCCTGATGTGGACCTCGATCCCAGGACGCTGAGATCATGACCTGAGCCAAAGGCAGAGGCTTTAACCCACTGAGCCACCCAGGCGCCCTTTTATATCCATTCTTTCTTGTGACTTCAAAACATCCCAGTAGGCAGGGCAGTTTAGTTTATAACAAATGGTAATATCATAATTACTAATATAGCAAGGTATATATAGTATTCTGATTATTATGATTACTTACTATCTACATAATACTGCTTTTGGGGTTCACAATTTAAGAATATTTAAAAGCACTGTTAAAATCAGAACTCACCAATTGTAGTTAAAAATCTTCCCTCAGAAATGCATCAGTGATGATCAGCTAATTTCTATGAGATCTATGATTAGAGATATATGAGTAACAATAGAAAAATTTTATCATTTGTGAGTCAATAAGCTTTCTTAATAATTCTTAAAATGCTCAAGTTGCTTTTCTAAAAGACTTAGCATAATTTAAAAATTGAAATTTTAAAAGCAATCATTTAAGTTTCATTTAAGTATCTTTACTCTTAGCTAAGCATCGGTTAAGGGACTTATGTCATCTAATACTTTTGTAGTACCATAGGATGCCAAAAAAATGTTTAAGTTAGAATAAACACAATAAGTGAAAACAGTTTTTTTTTTGCTTTTCACATTATAAATTAACCACAATAAGAAGCTCTACCAGGATTTTTTTGAGAGAAATTTCACTTAGGCAAATAACTTAAAATGTAGTACACTGTCAAAATTAAATCCAACAGCAAATTTGTATTATAATGAAAATAGAGTAAATATGACAGATGAAAAATGACATTAAATAGTACCTAAGAGGTGATACTGTGCAGGGACAATTGTTGGTAGAGAGACTAGAACAATAAAGTAAATAAAATTTATTTTGGATTCTTCTCCAACCAATGAGTCAAATCTATTACTAGACACCAAATGTGTTCCTGTTATATCAGGCTTCTGAGTCCACTCAGACCCCAAGACCTTATGACTCCATGAAGTGCTCTATGCTCTATCCCTTTCTGCTTTCCCCAAATAAAAACTTAACTCTATTATGAACTACTCCTCCTGGAACTTGTCAGATCACATGATTAAATTTTTAATGCATTTCTTCTGCATCAAGTATTTGCTTTTTCACACATCTATTTGGATAGAGTTCCCTAAAGGGGTGATTCTAGCAAAGAAGTGAAATTTAGGTTTGGGTTTTTTTTTAATTCCACAAATTCCACCATCTGTCCATTTGCCTACTAAACTAAGCCTTGTGTTGACCCTGCTTTGATTGAGATATGAGTCTTCCCACCCTGTTAATATTGGCAGTCAATAAAGCACACTCTGATTTTGGCACCCACTTAGAAATGTAGTGCTGAAATATAAATCAAACATGTGAAACACAAACAAGTTGCTTTTTAAAACAAAATACCAGCTCTTTCTCACCCAATAACTTCTCTACTGAGTCTGAAAACTGGTTATCTGAACAAAGACTACAGTACTCTGATGCCTCTTGCCATTTAGTCCAACTGAGGAAAGGTTTCCCAGATGCTTTTCTCAATATTTCCAAAAGAAGACACAACTTCAGGAAGACTCTGAGATCTAACCTGATTTGCACCCTAGTGAATGTGTAGATCACTAAGCTCTTAATGAGTTACGCAAAAGGTCTCCTTTATAATTGACATTCAGAAGTATTTTTAATGGTTTTCTAGTTCCTGCCAAGTTCTCCTGCTAAGCTATTCACATGTGTAATAAATGCAAGTTTCACACAGAAGTAATGCCAGCACTGGAAATGAAAAGCAAAACAAAACAAAAAAGACCTCTCTAAATTCCCCTCAGCTCTTTACCTTGGAGCTCCTGACTTAAAAGCCACTAGTGCCCTCCTCTGGTCATAAGAAAGACAAACTTCATTTTATGAAATTATAGGAGAGCAGTCAACAAAGAATAATCAAGTCTTTTTAATGACATCCTTTCAAAAATAATCTCACCTATAGGAATAATTTTAGAAAACATAACTTTTATGAGATGTGTTACTTATCTCAGAAAAGCAATAGTACTACCTATAAGTCCTAGACACACATATAATTTACATTTCTCCTTTCAAAGATGGCATAAGCATGTTCCAGAATTGTAAGATTGTCCAAATATAAAATATTTGAAAAATTACATATATATTAATGTGTTCTTGTCATATTATCTGTGTCAATGTGAAGAAAAGCTGGTGAGAAAGAATAATATAAAATGTGAAAATCTTTTCAAAAAAAGTGCTTTTCATAGCAAATTTAATTTTTTCCATGCACAGTATCTTTTTTTTTTTTTTGCATGCAGATACAATTCTGAGGTGCAAGGGAGAAATCTACAAAAAACTATGGATATGTAACAAAGGAATTTGAAACACGTACACATATAAAACACAGAAGTCAAACTTTTTTGGCATCCTCTTCATAATCATTTTGATAGGCTACACTCATATTGTAAACCATTTAGCGGCTACTGCGTGCTACTTTAGTGAATCCAGAATGTTATTATTTTTATCAGCTGTACTTCCTAAGAATCACATTGTCTTAGAGTTAGAACGATACATATGTAATTTATCCAACCATTAAATCAATCTATAGGATCTCTGATGATTATTTGTGGTCTTTGCTTAAGCATTTCTAGTTGCAGTTAGCTCACAAGCGTGTAGTCATTTCCATTTTTTAAAAAAGATTTTATTTATTTATTTGACAGAGAGAGAGATCACAAGTCGGCAGAGAGGCAGGTGGAGAGAGAGGAGGAAGCAGACTCTGCCAAGCAGAGAGCCTGATGTGGGCCTCGATCCCAGGACCCTGAGATCATGACCTGAGCCAAAGGTGGAGGCTTTAATCTGCTGAACCACCCAGGCACCCCAAGTCATTTCTGTTTTGGGAGTGACACTAATTGTTCCTTGTTTTGACTATGTATTTACATTTAATCCTACCCATTATTCATAGTTCTTCTTTTGTACTTAGACAATATAAAGACATTTTGCCAGATATTCAGAAGGCATGTCTGTTTTGTTTTGTTTTTTAATTTGTTTTCTTTAAGTTCCAACAGATTTAAGTCTTCACAAAAGTGACAAAAATACAAAAATGGTAAATCAGTTGGTTAAGCATCTGCCTTTGGCTCAGATCATGATCTCCAGGTCCTGGGATCAGGTCCCCCATCAGGCTTCCTGCTGAGGAGGAGCAGGAAGCTTGCTTCTCCCTCTCCCTCTGCCTCCCACTCCCCCTGCTTGTGTTCTCTCTCTCTCTATGTCAAATAATTGAATAAAGTCTTTTGAAAAAATGACAACCTCAAGAATGAGTATGATCTCATAAAAAGTCACCACCCAGGTTCAAGAGAATCCTGTTTTGTTATTATCTTACCACCCCATCACCACGAAGGCCCTTTCAGTTGCACATGATCACTGAACATTTTTCCCAACTTCCACTTCCAAATATGGCTCCTTTCCTCTAGGCCACAGTTCTGTCATTACCTGTCTGTCTCTCATCCTCACTATACCCTATATATTGCCAAATAGTTGTAAGTCCCTACTTTGAATCTATCATAGGCTGTATGTTTATAACTTTGTGATTGATTTACCTGATCTGAATCTCTTAACCCATGTACAATTAGAACAAACCAGCCACTTCCCAAGTACACCCACCAGTGGCCCCTATAATCAATGCTGTGCCAAATACCATTCCATATGTACACTTATTCATCCTAATGTGGAGTGAGGATATGAGATCATAAAGTGTAACCACTCCATTCTAAATATTGCTCCAAGCTCACTCTAGGGAGAATGATGATGATTCCATTCTAGTTACTAAACCTACCTGGCATTTGTGGGTGCAATAAGAAAAAAAAATCAGGTACACAAAGAGGGTCGAGACAAGTTGAGTGAAGACACTAGATGTATGATTGCCCACACAGCCAGAGAAACAAGATCACTCCTACACCAATCAGCCTTGAGTGTGAACCACCAAACTTTGACCAGGCTGAATTGTAGGCCACAATTCATTTAATCATTTATATTCCAAATTATTATTTTATTTTTATTGTTTGCTTAAATGATTCCAGGTTAGGCTCCATGGTAGGCATAACCAATGAAATCTGAGAGTTTAATACAGAGAAAAATAATGCCTGCATAGAATCAATTATTCATTCTTACATATTTCCCATTTCTCATTATTAGCTACTAAAAGAAATTCTTTTATTAAAAAAAAATATTAAACTAACTGGAGAGGTCCTGCTACAATAAGAATGGCTGACACAACTTTGGCTGCCCAGGTGCTGCTGGGCATGTGGGGCCTTAGAGCCATGCAAGCGTGAGGCCTCAGCTCCAAATGGTCAGACTCGCATGCTTGCTTGGTCCTGGAAGCAAGTGGGGCCTTGGGAAAGAGAGAGCAAGCTGAAGAGGAACGGTACTTCTGAGCACGCACAAAAGAGCAACTGGCAGCCTTGAAGAAACACCATGAAGAGGAGATCACCAATCATATAAAGGAAATTGAGTGTCTGCAGAAAGAAATTGAGTGGCACAAGAAGATCAAACATCTAAAAAAAATGATGATGATGATTAAATGTGCACAGTTCCCACAGAATAGCTATATATCGGATAGGAGGGGCAAGATAGCAGAGAAGTAGGAGTTCGTTTCATCGGGCCCCCTGAAGTGAGGTAAATATCTACCAGAAAACTCAGAGCACCCATGAAATCAGCCTGAGAAGTAAGATTACACACTTCTCAAACTCTGCAGTGGCAGAAGATCATCAGCAGTGAGATAAAGCGAGGTGGGAGCCCTCAGACTGATATCTGAGGATAAACAAGGGGGAGGGAGCCACAGGGAGCAACACACTTGAAAGTAATACGCCAATATGAAAGTACCCTGTGCTTGGGGACTGAAAGACCCTTCCCCTAGAAGGTAGATAGGATAACTAACCGCTTTTTTTTGCTTTT
>LNAC01001309.1:0-20329 GCA_002007465.1 Ailurus styani
GGTTTTGTTGACTGTTTCCTTTGCTGTTCAAAAGCTTTTAATTTTGATGAAGTCCCAATAGTTCTGTTTAGTTGTTCTTGAGTCAGTCCTGAATGAACCAGAAACTGTGTCAACAGCTCTGTCTTTCAACACTTGGACTTTCAAAGAAGCCATCAGCTCCCACCTAGATGCCATGACTTCCGGGACACATTATGGATTCCAGAATCTCCGTCGTTGCTAATCACACCGTCTTTTCTTCCTAGAAAATGATTCATTCACTTTAGCAGAGGTTATGGAAGACATCACAAAATCCTAGCTTGACTTAAACCCAGCCCCACCCACCCTCTTTGTATCAACTCGACGTTTCTCATTATGTAGACTTTCGTGTTAATCCACATTCACCAGGCCTGTGGGCTCCTACCCACAGCAGATCCTGCTGTCTCAACCTGCTTCCATCAGCCCAGCTCATAGAGGACTGTCTTTACCTTTTCCTCATTCCATGGACCTAGCTTCCTGGGGATAAACATATTTCCACAAGACCCTTTGCTATTATCTGATGCTTGGATCTCCTCCACAGAGATCCATTGTCACCTGAATGATGTCACCTGAATGACTTGTCCAACTTGGAGGTTTTGCCTGTTTACCCACTGGGAATTTCTAAGGCACTCATTGAACCCGGTCTGAAATATACCCTCATTCCATGGGCACGTGTCTTGAGCCAGACTAATCCCTCCCTACTCTCTAACTTCCAGAAGTTCCCTTTAGTGTGAGTACGATGTGCTCCAAAGTCTTAAAGCAGTAAAACTCATCACAGATAAGACCAGTGAGAGGAATCACATTGGGTTGGGACCTGGAAATGGCCGTGTTCTTTCAGGGTGAGATGCGGAGGCATTTTCTCTGGTGACAGGTTCATTATTAGCACAGACAATCAATAGAAAGATGGCAGAGACTTGAACGGGCATCTTAAAACATGAAAACGCATGGGCAGCAAACCCGCCTACAGATGCTCAACGGCATCCAGGAAGAGAGAAGGGAAAGTTGAGGACACGTGCTCATTCTGCAGGCATGCAGAAAGACTCCAGAAATGTCAGTTCTGGGGAGGCTGTGGAACCACAGGGGCCCTCGTCCGTGGCCAGTGGATTGACCCTGGGAGCCGTTTCTCTGGGAAACAAGAGGGCCTTATTTCCTCGAGCCAAATATTTGCACACCTTGAAACGAGTGACTTGTGGCAGGTGAATTTACTGCTCTGAGTTTCAGTGTCCACCTTCAAATCAGAAATGAGTCAATATAGGGGCGTCTGGGTGCTGTGGTCGGTCATGCCTGCAACTTGATTTTGGCTCAGGTCATGGTGTCAGGGTTACGGGATCGAGCCCTGCTTTGGGTTCCACGATCAGTGAGCAATCTGGTGGAGATTCTCTGTCTCCCTCTCCCTCTGTCCCTCCTACTCATGCTCTGTCTCACTTTCTCTAAAATAAATATATAAATCTTAAAAAAATGAGTCAGTATCCTCTCAGATGTGCTGTGATGATCTCATCAGATAATGTAGGCGACTCTCGTGTGACAAAGCAGTACGGACACTTACAGCGTGGAACCCGCAAGGCCATCTTAACCTTCGGTGGGGAAGAAGGTGATTTTTTCATGATCTTTGAAAAAATTTTGTTGTTGAAATAAAACACAGTAAAATTGATGTTTTATAGTACACAGTAATTTAACATATCAGGAATGTTGAAAATCAGTGTTCTCTGTCTTTGTTATATGTGAATTGAGAGGTGTTTTGATGGGGCCCCTGAGGGGCTCCATCCATTAAGCGTCTGCCTTCGGCTCAGGTCATGATCTCAGGGTCCCAGGATCGAGTCCTGCTCCGGGCTCCCTGCTCAGCAGGGAGCCTGCTTCTCTCTTTGCCTCTGACCCTCCCCATAATTGTGCTCCCTTTCTCTCAAATGCATAAAGAAAATATTTAAAAAATAAAAAGAGGGGTTTGGACAGCATCTGCCTCTTCTTCCCATGGTGTAAGTCAGGAGAGCCAGCCAGCATCTTTTCTGCGTCTCAGCAAACTGCCTGCCCTTTCTACATGTGGATCAGCTCCTGGGGCTTTGTCCTCTGTGCCCTCCTTCCATGGGAAGACTCTTCCAGGTGCCTCTCCCTTCAGATCACCCACAGCCAGTCCGTCAAAACCACCCTGTTCATTCGTGTGGGGAAGTTGCCACAGCGGGTTCCCCCGGGGCACCTCCAGAGCACCGGTGACAGCCCCGCACCCATCCCGTCCTCCGGCGTCTCTTCCCTAGCTCCCTTTATACTGGATTGAACTTTCCTTCCTGCCCCCTCACTTTTCCTCACTTGGCTGCACCATCCTGCTTCTGGTTGCCTGTTTTGGTAAAACGTCATGCGCGTTTCTCCTGGGAGACATAGGGTTAACACAAGGACGCACTTTTCTGTCTGTGCACCAGGATTCTGGCTCCTGGCCTGAACTCTGTGTGCCATTTTCAGGCCGGCCATGGACAGTTGCACAGGTTCCAAGTGGCAAGCTCTCATGGGAGTCCCCCTGCCCCCCACACCCATGTCAGACCCCGGGTTTGAGCTGGAGGGCCCTGGCACCCTGGCCTGCACATTAGCACCCCGCATCCAGGCATCTCCATTGCCAGATGTCTGCCTGATGTGGTCTTCCAAACCCTCTGGTGAGGCGTCTCTCAGGGGAAGAGGAAGATGGGGAAATGCTGAGTCCTGATTCAGAATTCAGTACTTGTCACTCCTGGATCTCTCTCTCTCTCTCTCTCTCTCTCTCTCTCTCTCTCTCTCTCTCTCTCTCTTTCTCCAGTTCCTGAATCCAAAAAACCGTAGGAGCCCCTGGTTTGGGCATCCTCAGGAGTGAGCGGACCCCACGTCTATGCTGACCTGACGCGGTACACCGTCCTTGAGGACAATGGACTGGGGGGAGTCTGCCCTGGTCCATTTTACCTTCTTGCTCAGAGAGCAGTGACTGAGGCTGGGTTGCTGGTTCTGCGCTAGCTTGCTGCTTTCCTCCGCCAGACAGTCCACCCTCTCTGCCGCTAGCTGGAGCTCCTGCCATGCAGGGACCCAGCGGCACATGAGCAGGGGCCCATCCCTGGCTGACGTGGCAGGAAGGGATGTCGCTGCTCACCGATCCCGATGTTCGTCTTTAATGCATGTCATGTTTTCCAGCCCAAAGAGCTGCAGGGTAGTTTGAACTTGATGCAATCACCCGCAGTCAATACACTGTGGTAGCTGGTGAAAACTGTGCTGTCAAAGACACGAAGGCACAAGAACCTTCTATATTACGGTAGGTGAAACTTGTATGTGTCAGAACTGCACTGAGCAAGGACTGCCCTTCTAATAGCCTTCCGTTGGTACCAAGCACATAGAAGCTACTCAGCACGTTGGAGCTCTTTCCCTGGCCTGACCCCTTGTCAGCTGCCTTGCAGGTGGGGGAAGTGTCACACTGACAGCCAGTGAGTGCTGTCCCCCCCAAACAGAGAGGAGGTCCCCACAGGTCTTCATTCAGCTCTGCCTTGCCATTTCCCTCCCGCTCCACGCCCAGGCATCGGCACCCAACTTCTGACAGATCGAAGGTCTCTGAGGCCTGATGCCAGTGGCCCCCCCTGCTGGACGTTGACACCTTGGTGAGGAGCTGCATCCTGACACTGGACACCGTCCCCCGGTAACCCTCTTGTCTCCACTGAGGTTTCAAGTGTTGTGTTATTGACTGACGAAGCAGAGGAATTGATCAATTTGTTCATTCTCCCAGTTTCAAATATTTATTAAGCACCTAGCAGTGTTGGGAATCACTTTTAAAATATTTTTATTTATTTATTTGAGAGAGAGAGAGAGAGACAGAGAGAGAGCAAAGAGGGAGAGGCAGAGGGAGAAGCAGGCTCTCCGCTGCGCAGGGAGCCAAGGGGACTTGATCCCAGGACCCTGGGATCAGGCCCTGAGCTGAAGGCGCATGCCTCACCCACTGGGCCGCCCAGGCACCTCGGATGTTGCGACTCATGCCGGAGT
This sequence comes from Ailurus styani, assembly GCA_002007465.1. Taxonomy (NCBI): domain Eukaryota; kingdom Metazoa; phylum Chordata; class Mammalia; order Carnivora; family Ailuridae; genus Ailurus; species Ailurus styani. The sequence goes on from LNAC01001309.1 coordinate 3,997, forward strand.
CTACCATCTACGGTAACAGACTTCAGGCGTGTGTCTTTGTCTTTCAGTTTCTTCAGGTACAAAGCTGGGCAAGGGTAGATCCTTCCCGGAGAGCCGCGAGGGGCCGCAGGCATCGGCCGCCTGGCTGACCGTCCGCTCCTGCCCGGACCCGCAGCCGCCCAGGCCCCCTGCAGCCGCCCACTAGGCCCACCCTGGTCAGTCCATCCGGGACTCCAGGCACGCTGGGTCCACCAATCCTGAAGTGAGCACAAGCCTCTGGATTTTGTAGAAATATTTGAAAACTACCATTAAAATCACCCTGAAGGGAAAGAAGCAGTTTCTTTCTGTGTCCCGAGCCGGCAAGGGCGCCCTTCCCTTCTCCGGCTCCAGGGTTGTGGGCCCTCCCCCCAGATCCGTCCCCCGGGCCAGCGCCGCGCACATCACTTGTTCAAGTTGAAGCAAGCAGAGGGCGGGCTGCCTAGGAGCACCCGGGAGTCTTGAAAGGGAGGCTTTCCCGGGCGGCTAACCTCCACCTGCCCAGCTAGCGCGGGACTTGCCTGCGGGGCCAGATCAGTGCTGGCCTGCGGGCGGGCTGCCCCTCCAGCGCTGGTGCAGAGACGCCTGCGCCGCGGCTCCTGCCCGACCACCGCGTAAGACCGTTCGGAAGCCCAGACCCGGTGGCATTCGTGCCCTGGCAGCCTCCCGGAGGCGGGGCACAGGGAATGCAGGTGAAAACGCCCACTGCCAGGCACCTGGTGGGCTCTGTCCGGGAAACGCCCGCCTTTGGCTCAGGTCATGATCCCAGGCTCCTGGGACCATGTCCTGCCTTGGGCTTCCTGCAAAGCCGGCAGTCTGCTTCTCCCTCTGCCTCTGCTGTGCGCGTGCTCTCTCTCTGTCAAATAAATAGGTGAATAGGTAAAATCTGGAAGGAAGGAAGGAAGGAAGGGAGGAAGGATGGAAGGAAAGAAGGAGAAGAAGAAGAAGAGAAAGAAAGAAGAAAGAAAAAAGAGAAAGAAGTAAAGAAAGAAAGAAAAAGAAAAAGAAAGAAGAAAGGAAGGGAAAGAATGAGAAAGGAAGGAAGAAAGAGAAAGAAAGAAAGAAAGGAAGGAAGGAAGGAAGGAAGGAAGGAAGGAAGGAAGGAAGGAAGGAAATGCCCACTACCCTTCACAAGAACGTGGCTGTCAGGCAGAGAGGACGCTGTCCTTAGATCCTCCCCTTGGGCCTCGAGGTCGTCTCCCTAGACTTGCAAGGTTTTCAAAAAGCAAGCAAAATACTCTGTCCTGAAAAACTCGATGCAGAGAAGAGAGGGATGCTGGGTGAGATGTTGCACCTCTCTCCTGGCAGAACAGGAGATTGAAGACCGCATTTATCCTAATGTCCTAATTTTAGAGGTAAGCAAATTGTGGGCAAGGGGAATCCATGTCTACAGACCCCAGCGCTGTGCGTGGAACAACGCCAGAAGAGGTTTGCCACAGAGCAGCCTTTCCCGAATGTGCCCCATAGGAGGGAAGTTAGGATGGAGGGAAAATGAAAATCTGGCACTTGAAACCATGCTGGGAAACCCTTGCCGCCCACTCCTATGGAGACTCCCAGCAGACAGATGTTGTTGGAATCCTTGAGAAAGGATTATGTGTGATTTCATCGACTTAACTTACCAGGGGATTTTCTTCCAAGGGTCTTCCATTTAGAGAAAACCTGGTTCAGGGAAGTCCCACGGGCTCACGCACCCTGACTGAATGGGTACTAGCTGCCTACTGCTTAGCCCCTAGCAACAAATGCCCTAAGTTTCCAACCTCTCTCTCTCTCTCTCTCTCTCTCTCTCTCTCTCTCTCTCTTTTATTTTTTTTGTCAAAAGAACATAAAATATCTAATTCTGAGTTGGTTTTGATGAGAAATTAATTTTTCAAAGTGTATAAAAAAGGAGCAAAGGCAATTCAATGGAGAATGGATAGTCTTTGCTTTCTTTTTTTTTTAGAGAGAGGGAGAGAGTTCTAGGGGGTTAAGGGACAGTGGAAGAAGGAGAGAGGGAATCTCAAGCAGACCCTGTGCTACACGCAGAGCCCTTCACGGGGCTTGATCTCACACCCCTGAGATCATGACCTGAGCCAAAATCAAGTCGGATGCTTAATTAACTGAGCCACCCAGGCACCCCCGATAGCGGATAGTCTTTTCAACAGATGATGCTTGGATGGCTGGGCATCCACACGCAAAACAGTGGTTCTAGACAGAGACCTAAATTTACCTCCAGAAATAATTTAGTTAACTTAAATCATAGATGTAAATGTAAAATGCAAATCGATAAAACTTCATGGTCCATGAAAAAAGACATGGGTAAGTTGGACTTCATTAATATTAAAACTTCCCCTCAGGGGAAGACACGGTTAAGTGCATGAGAAGACAAGGCACAGGTTGGTAGAAATTATTTCCAAAACACATTTCCACTAGAGCACTGGTGTCCAAAATATCTTTTAAGAAACTCTTAAAACTCATAAATAAGAAAACCAAAAAACCCAGTTACAAAAAGAGCAAAAGATCTGAACAGATATCCCACCAAAGAAGATGGCAAATAAACATATGAATAGATGTATCACAGATCATCTGGGAAATGCAAATTAAAACAACAATGAGATACCCTCACACACCAATTAGGATGGCCCCAATCCAGAATACTGATAGCACCAAGGAAGTGGAGTAATAGGAGCTCTCATTCATTGCCGTTGGGCATGTAAAATGGTAGATGATTGGTGGTTTCTTGCACAACCAAACATACTCTTACTACAGAATCCAGTAGTCTTGCTCCTTGGTATTTACCCAAATGAACTGAAAACCTATGGCCACACCAAAAAACCACACACAGATGTTTACAGCTGCTTTGTTCATAATTGTCAAAACTTGGAAGTAACCAACAGAGCCTTCAGGAGGTGAAAGGCTAATAAATTGCAGTCTGTCCGGACAAGGGAATATTATTTGGTGCTAAAATGAATGGAGCTACGTAGTCATGAAAAGCCATGAAGACACTGTCCATTGTATATTACTATGAGACAGGAGCCAATCTGGAAAGGTTACATCCTGTAGGATCCCAACTAGATAACACTCTAGAAAAGGCAGAAGTATAGAGACAATAAGAAGACTAGTGGTTGCCAGAGTTTGGGGGTTGGGTAGGGATAAACATGAAGGCCACAGAGTATTCTTAGGGCAGTGGAACCTATTCTGTATGATACTGTAATTATAGATACATGTATCATCCACTTGTCTAAATTCATGGCTCACATTTGGGAACGTCTGAGAACAGGGTCCCACCTCACTGTCCCTCACGTGTGCCCACTTCTAAGAGTCTACATTCACTTTTGCATGGGACACAGATGCTGACAGGTTGGCAAAGATGCTTGGCTGACAGGACCTTATTAATAATTCCAATTGCTCTTCTCAATTGATCTCCTGTCCACAAGTTCTTTAATTATAACACTGATTAGGCAAGGTTCTCCAAAAAAAAAAAGGAAAAGAGATCAGTTGGCACTTGTACTGGTAAATGTCACATTGACAGAGATGATTTATTATCAAAATTTCCAATGGAAATGTCCTCTGTGTATGTCATGCATCACCCAGTGTTGGTCAGTTAAACTCTGCCATTAAAACTAGTGAGTTGAAGAGCCCCTCAGGATCCCCATGTACAAGAGGAGGAGGGGTATGCCAGTGAAGGGTGGTAAGGCAGAAGGGTCTTGATTCGGGTGAAGAGTCAACGAACATCTGTCTGCTGAGGGCTTGATGGGTCAGTCATTAGCTACGGACGTCCCCTTACGTTATCTTATTTAGGCTTCAGAATAGGTCAGTGAGCTAAATATTACTACTTGCATTTTGTCAATGAAAATGAAGGCATGGAACTTCTCCCCTGACCATCATATAACTTTGCCAAGGCCACCTACCTTCAAACCTTGGTGAAGAAAGGATTTATTTTATTTAAAGATTTTTTATTTATCTATTTGAGAGAGAGAAAGAGAGAACACAAGCAGGGAGAGGGGCAGAGGGAGGAGACTGTCCACCGAGTGGGGCGCCCACTGTGGGACTCGATCTCAGGACCCTGAGATCATGACCTGAGCTGAAGGCAGACCTTCAACTGACTGAGCCTCCCAGGTTCCCCTGAAGAAAAGATTTAGATACGTTCTTGCCTCTTTATCAACATGTGGGGATAGCCTTTGGTGGCAACATGGGATTGCTTTTCCCCAGATTCTTGTCAGGGAGAACCATCTCCAATTCCTGGCCATGTATGTCCTACCTCACAGGTCCACGTTCATGGAAAATGGTCTGAAGAGCATTCTGTTCCCCGTTCCTCCAGCTGCTTCCAGTGGGCTCTCGGCTTCCTCCAGAGCACACAGAGGACAGCATGCTCGGGACCCATGAACTGGCCCCTCCCTCCAACTGGATAGGTCCACCTCATGGCTGGCTTTGTGTCAGCTGCTGGTGCTTTGGATCACGGAATGAAGGAACTTCGTGGCACCTACTGCCATAGTTATAGTTGGGATATTGCTTAGGATATTGTTTATCACGTGATGTGGGTTCCATTTATGAGTTGCAAGCAGGGCCCTGGAGGTTGGCGTCTAGATGCTGGCAGTATTGGGAGAGATGGGAGGTGCACACAGAGAGATCCAGGTGCTGGGGAGGAGGAGGCGGTGGGAGGTGCGGCCACGGTCCCAAGCAATGTGGTTCCCAGAGAGAAGTCGAGGACCACAGTCAGCCACGGAGGGAGATGCAAAACCTTGAACCCTGAAATTGGGGTGAGACTGAAGTGGGTTTCTAAGTCAGCAAGCCAGGGTTCAACCCACGTGACTCAAGTTTCTGAGCTCCAGCTCTGCCCTGTAACATGGGGATCAACTTCCAACATACAGGGTTTTTTTGAGGACTAAATACGCTCACGCATGTGAGACACCTGGAATGATGGTGGGCACATCGCGGAAGCTCAAAAAACATGGTAAACATTCACAAGCACCATCATGTGGACTTGGCACGATGTAGAGGTCTGGGTCCTGGAGCGGAAAATCTGAATGTATGCCCACTTTTGTGGATTCTCCCCTCCACACTGGGGGCCCTACATCATCGGAAAGGAGTAGCAGGTCAGAAAACGCTTCCAGATACTTCCACCTCTTCTAATGCGTCCTTCTGCTTCTTCTTGGAACTCATCCTCACTCAAGTTCAACTGGGAACGGCAGCCAGAGAATGCCATCTCTGCGATGCCGAAGCAAGCGGGTCCTCTGAGAAGCTTCTGTGCATAGTCAAATGCTGCACAGTCATGTGGGAAAAACCCCCAAAACAACAAAAAATTGGGGTTTCCTTGGTGAGGTAGCTCCTGACACCAGTAACATTTCTTGGGGGGGATTCTTTTATTTCAAATTACTTCCTCTGCTTGGATTCTCTCCCCTGTGTATTTTACCTAAATCTTCTCTGGTAAGCTAGGATCTGGAAAAAGTCATTTCTTTAAATCATTGAATTCGTCTGCTGTGGTACAGTCTCCATATATGGCCTTGGAAATCTGACTATACTGATTTTCCTTGGAAGAAAAAATAATTCGTTGGTCTGTTTTTCTTCAATTATGGGAGATCTGGGTCTAAAATAAGAGGCCATCAGGAAACCTGGGTGGCTCACTTGGTTAAGTGTCTGACTCTTGATTTCAGCTCAGGTTATGATCTCAGGGTCGTGGGATCGAGCCTCATGTCAGGCTCCACGCTCAGCATGGAATCTGCTTGTACCTCTCTGTCTTCTCCTTCTGTTCTTTCTGTCTCTCTCTCTCTCTCTCTCAAATAAATGAATAAATAAGTAAATAAACAAACAAATAAATAAAATATTAAAACAATAAAGAAAAAAATGACCATTCAGTAAAAGACATCCTGTTTGAGCAAAGAGGGTAAACTCAGATGTTCTTAACTCTTTGTGTCCCAGGGAAGAAAGAAAGGAATTTTGGCTTACTGGTTATATCCTCTGGAATAGCAAGTGTGGAGGTAATTGCATGTACATGAGCTCAATTTTGGGTCACAGCCTTCTGTGAAGTAGTTTTCATAATTTTCATGTTCTAGATGAGGAAACGGGCCATAAAAGCCAAAAATTAGGATGTGGAGGAAGAAGGATTTGGAGACAGGTCTGTTTGATTTTAAAACATGTTCATTTCTATTTCTATCTGTTGAAAACAAACTAACACAAGATCCTGGGATGTTATGAAAATTTTAGCTCAAACACATTGCTGTGAAGTGTATGTTGATTGTGGGGCTCTGTGGAGTTTGCAAAAAGTGAGACCTTTTCTCCCTGCCTCCCAGATCCTGCTGCTTCTTCTTGATTGCGTTCATTTTCCTGTTTTCAGTAGAACCCTAGGCTCAATTATAGGTTTTATGAAACTCTGTAATCATTCTAGTGATCTGAGATGCTGGGGCTCCAACCTTCCTAGATGCTAGAATGAAGTGGGGTACAGGCTATAGACTAAGCTAGAGGGGGCGCTTTCCAGTGGGGGTCATGCCCATTCTGATGACGTTGTATAAAAGGAAGTCTTCAGGGCGCCCGGGTGACTCAGTGGGTTAAAGCCTCTGCCTTCGGCTCAGGTCATGATCTCAGGGTCCTGGGATCAAGTCCCACATTGGGCTCCATGCTCAGCGGGGGAGCCTGCTTCTCCTCTCTCTCTGCCTGCCTCTCTGCCTACTTTTGATCTCTCTCTCTGTCAAATAAATAAATAAAATCTTAAAAAAAATGGAGGTCTGCATGGGGGGCTCTATGTGTAAGGAGGTCTACGTATGGGGTCTGTGGGTAAGAGAGTCAGCATGTGGGCTTTGTGTGTAAATGGGTCTGCATGTGGGGGTCAAGGGGGTCTGTGTGCAAGGAGATAGATATACCTCTACATATAAAGGAAAGTCCAATCTGTTGGCAAGAAGACCAGAGACTTTCAAAAGCCAAGCAGGGACCCTGTCACAATTTGTGTTGGGAGGGCGCATAAAATTCAACTTTGGAGAAAACTGGCTGAAAAGAAACATAATAACGATTCATTTTCATTATGTATCAAGAGGCAGATCCCTTAGATGCTGTATCACTAATGGGCTTTCTCCTTGCCCTGAAGGTCAGAGAGGACTTTACCTGGCCAGCTGCCATACTCAGAAACGTTGAACTTGAAACTCATACTCATTCCTTCTGTTTGACTGAGCTGAGTGCTTTGTCCTTGGAGATCTGTCCAACTCTGGGGAGAGCCAAGGATGCTTAGGACAGAAGCGGGAGCCTGTCCCTTCTGCAAGGGTAGGCGGTGGCTGCCTGACAGACTTGCATTGCTCAATTTAGACTCCTGGGGGGTGGGCGAGGAGGGGGTGGGGGTGGCCAGAGTGCGACGTGCTCCACTAGACTGCCACATTGGGGAGATGTCAGCGTGTCAGATCACTAACTGCCGGGGACACAGGACAGCTACAAAACTCGGCCCTCCAGCGGCGGAGGGCATCTCCTTGCTGGGCAGACCAGCCTGGGGCTCGGCGCCAGGACCCGTAGCCCTTGTCATTGCAAGCAGCATTGACTCGGCAGCCCGTTCCGGGCTCAGGACCTTGGAAGGGCAGACTTGCCAGTGGGGGGTACGTCTACCACTCCCTGACTGCTGGTGAGTCCTTGAGAAGTCTCATTAGCCTCAAGGATGTGCTTGCCGTTGGAGAACCTGGAAGACATGAACCAGCCTCGTCTCTCCTTTCTTGGTGCCTCGGGAGGAGGCCGGTGTCCCCTGGAGTGCGTTTCTCTACCGCAGCCGCCCATCTGCCGCCCTGATCTTCGGTCATCTTCCCTGACTTCTCGTCTGTCTCCTGGAGCTGTGCATCTGACTTCAGTTTCCTGCCCCCGTCCGGTCTCTTCCATCTGTCTCCTGCCTGCTGCCAGTGGCTTTCTCGGCCCTGGATGCATTCCCGTTTCTCTTCTCTTGCTGAGCTCTGGCAGGCCTGCAACTCAGCCTGGAGAGTTCAGGTTGTTGTTGTTGTTGCTGCTTTTAATTCTATTGAGGGAGCAAGAATGCACCTGTGCACCAATGAATTATGTTCTGCAGACTTTGCAATTAGACATTAGCTGTCAGGACAGTCCTGGGATTTGGAATAACCCCATGCATTCAGAGGGATGTGGAAAGGCCATCCTAATGTCTGTCCTCGGTGCCAGTCTGGATGGCCCAGGGCCTTTCTGGTAACAGCTGAGAGCACATAAGTCCTCTCTGTCCCCGCGCCTGCTCTCCAGTGTGTGCTGTGCCTGCAGGTTCACCTCCCGAGGTCTGGCCCGCTCAGCCATGACTTGTTCTTGTGGGGTTTTTTTGGGGGGGTGCTGTATTGATTTTGGCTACCATTTCTGATGCCTTCCCAAATTCTCATAACTCTGTCCTTGGATCACTGGACAAAGATGGTCAGAGCAGGTGCCCCTCAGCCTGGCTCCCTGCTGCCCTTGTTTCGGGCTCTGCTGGAGGTACAGACCAAGTGCCCTTGAGCCCGTGTTCCTACACTTCCACGGCACCCACGTGAGGGAGGCCCCCAGTTACCACGTGACTTCGGAACAGTACTTTGCTGCTCTTCATGTCTTCGCTTAGGGAGACCGAGGGCTCCATCTGCAGCCTTTTTTTTTTTTTTAAAGATTTTATTTATTTATTTGACAGAGAGAGAGATTACAAGTAGGCAGAGAGGCAGGCAGAGAGAGAGGAGGAAGCAGGCTCCCCGCTGAGTAGGGAGCCCGATGCGGGCCTCGATCCCAGGACCCTGAGATCATGACCTGAGCCGAAGGCAGAGGCTTTAACCCACTGAGCCACCCAGGCGCCCCATCTGCAGCCTTTTAACAAGTTAGCTGCCCAAAGGCACAGAAGAAGGGTTGGCAGTAATTACAGTAATTACATTTGGCTCCTGAGTCTGTTATGTTGACTCGTTCTCCCTCAGAATACTGCCCAAGACAAAACAAAACTAAAATAGAAGCCCATTGCTAGGAACTGAGCTGCGTCCCTTCAAAAAGCTGACGTTGAAGACCGTGTCTGGAGGTGGGGTCTTTGGGGGAAGTAATTACGATTAAATGGGGCCATCAGGTTGGGGGGGAGCCCTCATCCAATGGGAAGGGCATCCTTATAAGAACAGGAAGAGACACCAGAGGCCACACAGAGAAAAGACCACGTGAGGCCACTCACCCAGCCAGCACATTGATCTGGGACATCCAGCCCCTAGAACCGAGAGAAATACATTCCAGAGAGAAATACATTCCAGCAGCCCAAGCAAATGAACATACCTGTCAGCTTCCGGAATGCACCCCTGAGCAAGATGTGTACCCTGAATCCGTGAGAGAGACACCCTAATTCCAGAGGACACCAGAGACACGGTGCCTGACACACAGTGAACACTTGAGGGGCGGCTGGGGGAATGCGTATTCCGAAGGATGAGTTACGTGGACTCTCATTGTTCTACAGGTTGAAAGAAGGTCTCCAGGTATCCTGTGATGGGTTTTCCTCTCAAAAAAAAAAAAAAATGGGTGGTGGATTTTCTAATTAACACGGTATCTGATACTTTACAAACAATTACTAAAGGTAAGCTTAATCTGAATATATTCTTTTCTTCCTCTCCATGTACTTTTGCATTTTTCAAAGACAGGCACCGGTCTGGCCTAACAAAATCAAATTAATGAGTCTGACTCTCCTGACCCGCCTGTCCCTGGGGATTTTCTTCAGCTTCTTTGACAGCGAAGACTCAGAAACAGAAAGAAGTTACATTTTTGTGGGTGTTAAGGAGGAGCTGAAACCAGGGGCACCTGGGTGGCTCAGTTGGTTAAGCATCTGCCTTCGGCTCAGGTCAGGATCCCAGGGTCCCGGGATCGAGTCCCTCATTGGGCTCCTTGCTCAGCAGGGAGTCTGCTTCTCCCTCTCCCTCTGCAGCTCCCCTGCTCATACCCTCTTTCTCTCAAATAAATAGAATCTTAAAAAAAAAAAAAAAGGAAGAGCTGAAATCAGAGTCAAGACCCCCTAAGGCTAATGCAGGAAGCTGTGAACATGTGCATGGAAATTGCACGTTCAGTTTGGAAAGATGGGACCACATGGGCAGTGCGCATGGTGCTGACCAGGGCGGAACAGGAAAATGGAGCTAACATCTGCGGAAAGGACGCCAGGACCTGGAGCCCCTGGAGGGCGTTGGAGGGGGGTGCATGATCTGGAAGAAACAGCCCTGGATTCAGATCCCAACCCTTTGTCTCTTTGTGGATGAGTCTCCATGAGAAAAGTATCATCACCCCATTCAACCCCAAATGGGAATGAAAATGAAAATAATTATCTGGCTTATATCCCTTTACAATCTACAATCACTCTGCAAAAGCTGAAATTAACATTCCCATCTGTATTGCTTTGGAAAAAGGGATTGGCTTGGAATAAATCATCAGTACTGAACTTCGTGGATGGGGAGGCCATCTGTAGCAGGTACAAGGAGAGAGGACAGAGTATGGACATTGGAGGCGGAACTCTGCTCCAGTGCCGATCCCTGGTACAGCTTGTCCCAGTGCCCTCAAGGAAGTTAGCACATCACTCTGAGCCTTAGTTTTTCCATCCATAAAATGGAAATGTGATTTGTGTCTAGCCACAGAGTACATTGAACTAGTTCAAAATCTCTCTTGTTCAACGCACATACAGACGCTGGATAAAGAGGACAAAGGAAACAAAACCTACATCCAGAGCTGGGCTCAAGAGAAAGAAAGAATTGAGATGCTGGAGAAGGGGAGGTTTAGAACCAGAGGGAAGAGCTCAAGACCTGGGCCCCTGGGCAGGGCTGTCACCTGAGGGTCTGACTCTTGGTTTTGGCTCATGTCATGATCTCAGGGTTGTGGGATCGAGCCCCGTGTTGGGCTCCGCACTGAGCATGGAACCTGCTTAATATTCTCTGACTGTCTCTCTCTCCCTCTGCTCTACTGTCCACTCACTTGCTTTCCTCCTTTCTTGCAAATCAATAGATAAATCCTTAAAAAAAAAGGCTCAAGACCTGGTGCTGTTGTCAGGGAGGGGCCAGGAACACTGGTCGATGGGAACAGCTGGTGAGGAAGGGGGACCCACTGAGAAGCTGGGTGCCCTCTGGGGTTGCCTTAGTGAGAGGCTGAAATGACCCACTGTGTGTAAAGGGGACAAGAAATGGGAATGAAATTATGAGCGTGTGATGATATATACAACATATGTTATGTAATACCGTGTGTGTGTGTGTGTGTGTGTGTGTGTGTGTGTGTGTGTGTGTGTGTAGGTGCTTGAGCATATAAATTAAATACACATTTATCTGCTAATTCGATCCTGGGAAAATTTAAAAGGTCACAGTCACACAATATTTTATGTTATTAAAGGCACATACATATTCAATACAAGTATTGAATGTATAGAAAATAAACCCACCATCTTCAGGAAATTCTGGGGACTGAATAAGTTGAGTAATGGGACACAACTGTATATGTAATACTGGAATTTTTCCATGGAAGAGAAAAGCAAGTAAAGAAAGAGTGTGTAAAGGAGAGGAGGAAGAAAGGAACAGGGGGAAAAGGAAAGATCCGAAAGAAATAGGGTGAATTGCTAATATTTAAAAAGATCTGGATGATGTAAGCAGGTATTTTTTCCTATTTCTGGAAGTTAAGATATTTCATATTAAAGGATCTCAAATTGAGTTGAGTGTCTGACTCTTGGTTTCAGCTCAGGTCAAGATCTCAGGGCCCTGCGATCAAGTCCTGTGTCAGGCTCCCCGCTCAGCACAGTCTGCTTAAGACTCTCTCATCTGTGCCTCCCCACCCCATACTCTCTTTGTCTCTCTCTAAAATAAATAAATAAATCTTTAAAAAAAAGACACCAAATAAATAAATGGAGATACAAATACCTATTTTAAGAATTATTATAATTATTCTGTGTTTTCTGTATTCTATACCATACCGTGTGATATATAGCATATCAGATATTAAATATATGCATATATATTTATGTCCTTAGGAATTATATAAATGTGTCCTCTATGCCAAGTTGAGCATAGAGTGCATAACAAGCAAGGCTTTCCATCTCGTAGTTCACACCGGAAAACGGCACCCGTCATGTGTCTTTTTTTCTCTCCATGGCTATCACGGTCATAGGACTTCTGACACCTACAGGTGAAGGTCTGAGTCCCCCGCACCCCCACCCAGTGTAGACACCAAGGAGTCTCAGGTTGTCCTCTTACTTCTGACCGACTGGCTGTAAATCGGGGCTCTCATGACCAGCTGCTTGGGTTCCATAGTTTCTTAGAATGGCTCCCAGAGCTCAGGGAACCACTTACTTGTGTTTACTGATTTATTCCGAAGGAGATAATAAAGGACACAGATGAACAGCCAGAGGAAGGGAGGTGGAAGGCAAGTTCTGGAACGTTCTCAAGCACAGGAACTTCTGTCCCTGTGAAGTTGGGGTGCACATAGATGTGTTCACCCACCTAGAGGTTCCCCCAAACTCTCTATTCTGGGGACGTTTATCGAGGTTTCTTCCCATGGTATGATTGGTTCCTTCCTCCATCTCCAGTCTTTCTCTCTTCACTGAAGGATGAGATGGGGGACAGAAAATGGCAAGCTTCTAATCATGCTTGGTCCTTCTGGTCAACAGCACCCATCCAGGAGCCGCCCAAGAGTCACCTCATTAGAACCAAAGACACTGCTGTCACCAGGACAATCCAAGAGACTTAGGAGCTATGTGCTGTGAACTAGGGCAGAGGACAAGAAAAATACATATATATTCTTTTGCATAATTTTTTCATTGTGTTTAGTATTCCCCATCCCCCCAATTTGCCTCTTTCTTTCAAGGATTTGAATTATGGCAACTTAGAATGTCCTTAAGAAGGCCCTCTGATGGACCAGACGGTGCGCGCCTGGGGAAGCCCTTCAGTGTGGGGAGGGCAGCCGGTATGCGGGTAGCGGTCCCAAAGCTGGAATGCAGGAAACCCAGCTCCCCTGACCCCTCCCCGATGACTTTGGCCAATGTCTTCAGCTCTCCATGTGTAAAATAGCTATATTATGGCCCCCACCTCAAAGATCACAGTAAGGATTAAATTAGTTAATACATAAAAAACAAAATACTGCCTGGCTCACAGTAAGTACTGTGTCCCTTTGGTGATTTGGAAACTCGAGTCCCCAGAGTGAACTTATTTTCACAGATTTAGAGGAAAGTTCACAGTCAGCTTGTGTTTGGAGCTTAATTAATCATTCCTGAGCTGGAGGAAAAAGGGGAATATGGCTGCAAAGACCCCGTTCTTCTTCCACAGTCTCGAGGCTCTGACTCTGTCCTCATGTTTGCAGCTGCTGGGTATCGCTCATTGCTCTAGTGCCTCGTCTCACATCGGGGCGGGAAAAGACTGAAGAGACTGTTCTCTGATCTTCCAAATCAGAAAATAATCCCTTTCTCTGGGTCAAAGCCCACTCAGCCCACTGTAAAGTGCTGTGCACGGTAGATTCCGGTGTCTTGGTCCACAATGCTTTATTTAGGGCTTTGCCTCTTCTGTTTCCCTGGACCGGGCTTTGCCTCATGTCCCAGTGAAACACAATGCAACAAAAGAAAGAGAAGAGAAGAAAGTTCAGAGGAAGGAAGGGCAAGAGCCAATGGTGCATTCCAGAACAGCCTGCACAGCTGAAGAGGGCAGGCGGGTGGGCAGGGATTTGGGGCAGCTCCCTGCTGAACAGGCTCTCACAGTGACATGGACCCGTGGCTGAAGAGCCTTCTGAAACGGCTGTTCCTTCTGGGCGTGGGCATTTTGTGTGTGGTTTGCGGGGTGTGTGGACGAGAGGCAGGGGCCCTGATTCCACCTTCTTCCTTGAGTCTGCTCTCTGAGTGTCACTGAGAGAGATGCAAAAACATTGCTCTGAAAGGCCACAAATTCTTTGCCTGCACGAGGGGCCCGTGTGTCTCCGCTGTGTGCCAGATCCAACACTGTATAAAACCAACTAAAGCAGCGTGAAGACCCTTGGGGGTTCTCATCCTCCCCGGGGAAATGGAACAGTGCACAGGTCCTTCACTCCTGAAGGAACTGCAGCACCGGCTCCTTTGAAGGTACCCAGAGGACCAAGTTCACGCAGGTAGAGGAGATATTGCCCAAATCCGAAGTGGGAGGCCTGACGTTTGGCAAGTGCACTGAGTCACTCCTAACATTCTGTGAAAGTCCTTCCCGAATTTTTTGGATGGGCTCTGTGTTCAGTGAACCCCCTAAGGACTAGCCCCCTTATTCCCTCCTGCCGAAGACATCCCATCTCGTGATGTCTGCTTATAACAATGAAAAATCCATCTGTGAATGAGGTTAATAGGATGAAATGTCCCAAAGTCTCATGTCCAAGGAGTGGAGGGCATATTCATCTGCTTGCGTGGGTTTTAACTTGGCAGTTCCATCAACAGGAATGGGATTAGGAGGTTAAAGTCAAGACCATGAACAAAAGGCAGTCACCAAGGCAGGCGCAAACAATTCGTGGAAGAAAAAAGTTTCATAATAATGCACATTAAATGTGTATATCCAACTAGAATTGCCATGGAAGAGATCCTGTGATAGGTGAGCAAGTTCCTAAAATCTGAGCCATTAGTGGTCAACTAAGCCCCGTGATTGTGGAAATGGGAGCCTTGGCGGGTGGTTCAAACTCAGGAAAACTCTTTCTGGCCCAAGGGGAGCTCATGAACAATAACATCTGTTATCCGTGTGTCACTGGAAGGAAACCTGTGTCTTCAGAAGATGAAGCCCCGAGGAGAATCACCATGCAGTAGGGCAAACATGGGTCTCAGCTAGATTGTTTCCTGACGAATCAGCCAGTGACAAAGATTACCTTGGTGATGTATCACTAAGGATTGTTTGTGCCTACTTCCAAAAATATACTCCTCTCCAAGTGCCCACCTTATTTTATTTTTCAAGCAATAATTGGAACTGCAAAATTAGAGTCCAGGAAAATGGAAATGTCTTTCCCTCGCACTCCCTCTCACACGCTCTATCCGGAAACACCACAGATCGATTGGCTTAAATAACAGAAATGTATCGCCTCACAGTTCAGAAAGCCAGACGTCTGAGATGCAGGTAGCAGCAGGTTTCATTCCTCCTGAGGCCTCTCTCCTTGCCTTGTGGATGCCTGCCTTTTTGCTGTGTCCTCAGGTGGTCATTCCTCTGGGTCCACACATCCTTGGTGTCCCTGAGAGTGTCCAAACCTCTCCTTAGGAGGACACAAGTCGGACTAGATTAGGGCTATGCGATGGCCTCGTTTCAATTCAGTATGTCCTTCAAGGCCCCATCTCTGCACACAGACACATTTTGAGGTGCTGGGGGTTAGAACTTCAACCTGTTGGTTTTAGGGGACACAACGCAGCCTATCACTGGTCTATCAACTTATCTATATCTACCTGTTATCTATCTAGGTTCTATCTATATATCTATCTATGCATCTATCTATCTATCTATCAACCATCCATCATGTGTCTATTTTCATCCTCTGTCTAATTTTTAAACCTCCTGTTTTTGAAGTGCCTGGGTGGCTCAGTTGGTGAAGCGTCTGCCTTCGACTCAGGTCATGACCCCAGGTCCTGGGACTGAGTCCCGCATCAGGCTCCATGCTCAGTGGGGAGTCTGCTTCTCCCTCTGCCTCTGTTCCTTTGGCCCTCTCCCCTGCTCGCGTTTTCTCTCTCTCAAATAAATAAATACATAAAATCTTAAAAAAAAACAACACCTCTTGTTTTTAAAGTTGGAGTGTATAAAATGGAAAATGCTTTGAAAGGTAAAATAAATATATATTCATTATATATATTCATTATTCATTATATATTCATTACATATATAAACATTTTGAGGTGAAGTAACTGTGACCACTTTCATGGTGACCTTTCCTCCTTCCCTCAATGCCCAGTTCCTGGTTGTAGTACAGATTTGTCACTTCTTACCTCATGAGATTATTTTAAGTATTAAAAAATGTAATGATCATGAAAACACCTAGTCCTAGACAAACAGCCACGGAGACTTCCTAGTTTCTTTACTTTTGTGTGCACTGTCCATTTAGATTAAAACAAAAAGGAAAAATCCCCCAATTTTCAAACCCTCCTACACTGTTGGTGGGAATGCAAACTGGTGCAGCCACTCTGGAAAACAGTATGGAGATTCCTCAAAAAGTTGAAAATGGAGCTACCCTACGACCCAGCAATCGCACTACTGGGTATTTATCCTAAAGACACAAAGGTAGTGTTCCTCAGGGGCACGTGCACCCGAATGTTTATAGCAGCAATGTCCACAATAGCCAAACTATGGAAAGAACCTAGATGTCCATCAACAGATGAATGGATAAAGAAGATGTGGTATATATATACAATGGAATATTATGCAGCTATCAAAAGAAACGAAATCTTGCCATT
>LNAC01001309.1:23094-38803 GCA_002007465.1 Ailurus styani
CCCCTCCCCTCCCCCTCCCTCCTTTCCTCCCTCCCCTCCCCCTCCCCTCTCCTCCTCTTCCCTTCCCTTCCCTTCTTTTTGTCTGATTGCTATAGCCTGGACTCCCAGGACTATGTTGAATAAAATTGGTGAGAGTGGACATCCTTATCTTGTTCCTGACATTAAGGGAAAAATTCTCAGTTTTTTGCCTTTAAGGATGATGTTAGCTGTGTGTTTTCCATATATGGCTTTTATTATTTTGAGGTACGTTCCCTTTAAACCTACTTTGTTGAGGGTTTTTATCATGGTTGGATGTTGTACTTTGTCAAATCCTTTTTCTTTATCTGTTCGTATCCTTTGCACATTTTTTAATTGGTTTATTTGGCTTTATATTATTGAATTTTAAGAATAATTTATGTATTCTAGATGCAAGTCCCTTACCAGATGTATGATTTTCAAATATCTCAATTATGTGCATTGTCTTGTATCCTCCTTGATAATGTCCTTTCAAGGACAAAGATTTTTAATTTTGACTAAGTACAATTTACCTTTTTACTTGGTTGCTTGTGCTTTTGGTGTCATGTCGAAGAAATCATTGGTAGACAAAGCTCACAGAGATTTGTCCCCTGTACTTCCCTCTAAGGATTTTATAGTCTTACTTCTTACATTTAGCTCTATAATCCGTTTGGGCTTAATGTTTGTATCTGGCGTGAGGTAGACCTTCATTCTCTTGTGTACGAACGACTATTCAGTTGTCCCAGGACCATATGTTGAACATACTTCTTTCCTCATTGAATGGTCTTGGAATCCTTGCTGAGAATCATTTGACCGTAGATGTGTGTGTTTATTTCTGAAATCCCTGTTCTATAGGATTGGTCTATATCTCTATCCTGATGCCAATTTCACATTGTCGTGATTATTATAACTTGTACTATGTTTTGAAATCAGAAAGTACTAGTCCTTGTATTCTATTCTTACTTTTCAAGATTGTTTTGGATATTATTAGTCCTTTCCAATTAAATGTTAGAACCAGCTTGTTAAGTTCTATACTGAATTCTGCTATAATTATGATAGAAATTGTGTTATGTCTATAGATCAGATTTGGGAAATAGTGATGTCTAAAGAATATTAAATCTTCTGAATCATGAACATGGGATATTTTTCTTACTTCTTGAGACCTTCTTTAATTTCTTTTAATAATATTTTATGGGTTTGAGATTATGGTTTTTATATTTTTTGTTAAATTTATTCCTGAGTATTTTATTCTTTTTGATATTTTTATACATTGAATTATTCTCTTGATTTCACTTATGGGTTGTTCATTGTGAATATAAAAATACAATTTTGCATATTGATGCTGAGTACTGCAGTCTACAGAATTCATTAGTTCTAATAGTTCTTTGGTGGATTCTTTAGAAATTTCTGCATACATGACCACGTGATCTGCGAGTGGAGATGATTTTTCTTCTTCCATTCCAATCTGGATGCCTGTTATTTCTTTTTCTGCCATAGTTGTCTTTGCTAAGGCCCTCAATAAATTTTGAAAACAGGTGGTGAGAGTGGACAGACTTTCTTGTTCCTGACCTTATCGTCCTAGTATTAGCACCCAGCTATTCATGTTGGGTACGATGTTAGGTGTGGGTATTTTTACACATAGCTCTTAACAGGTTGAGGAAGTTCCCTTCTATTTTTACTATATGAATTTTGGGGGGTGATTTGATTTTGACTTTGTTATTTTTGTGGTTTTGTTTTTTTAATGAAAGGGTGTCGGAGCAGATGCTGGCTCAGAAATTGTAAATACAACTTCTGGTTGCTCTCACGGGAACTTCTGTGTTGCGTGTTACTGACCTCCTGTGTATATGTTCCTATTTCTTTGCATTTTGCATAATTTATTGTTGCCAACTGGACATTTTAGATAATATATTGTCGCAACCCTGGGTGCCACCCGTACCTCCTGAACTTGCTGTCATTACATTATTTGTCTGTTTGTTTATTGACTAGCTGAGTCATTTTCATGAAGTTTATGTCTCCCACAGCAGGAAGCCTCTGAGGCTGCTTCTCAGAGGGCTTGCTCTTAGGCACAGGCACTGTCACCGTGGGATAGCAGTGGTTTGACGAAGGCTTTCTCTACCTGTCCCTTTGCATGTCCCTGCCTTCATGGGCTGCATCTCCTGGTTGGTAACCTCTGCCTTAGGAATGAGCCAAGGTGAGGGTGACTGGAGCCCCAGTGTTCCCAGGGCTTCTGCCAGACACAGAGAGCCTCTGCTCACGTGGGATTTGGGTGGAAAAGGAATCTGTGATACCTCAACGGTGCGCGCCCACAGTGTAGCTTGTGGAGTGAGTGGTAGGGGACAGAATGAGAAACACGGATGTCCTACCCCTCCTGGGAGGGTATTACAGTCCTTGACTTGTAGCTGGGGCAATGGGAGATAGTAGTTCTAGTCTGCACCATCTGGACTGGAGTTTCTCTTACACTGAATTCAAGGGAAGGGGAGGGAGAGGTCATGGTTCTAATGCAAGACTCCGTGTTGTTACCAAGTGATAGGAGATTTTCTTGAATAACTGTTTATTCAATTATTATATGTCCTTAGGACAATTTCTAGACACATTTTTTATACTTTTTTTTGTACTTTTCTCAAGTTTCACCAAGGGTTTTGCTGCTGAGAGATCTTTCTGCTGTCATTCTGGAAGTGGAACTCACCACCCCTACTTCGGAAAAAAAAAAAAAGTCCTTGTTTTTACAGATTTTGATCGCCATAAACTTTTTGTCTTCACTTCCAGTGATTTGACATGGCTGACTCTGTCCTGGGCCTTAAGGCCATTAGAGTGAGATGTCCATTAGACCCTTTTGGCACTGGGTGGATTTGGTTTACATGGCAACTGTGTTTGTCATTTATCAATAGATACCAAAGTACCACAGACTTGGTGTCTTAACATGACCTACATTTATTATTGCATAGTTTCTGGGTGTCAGTTGTCCAAGTATGACTTAACTGGATCCTTTGCTTATTTATCTTTCATAAGACTGCAAGAAACCTGTTGGTCATGGCTGTGGCTTTCTCTCAGGGTCACCTCTGAGCTCAGGTGGTGTTGACAGTTGACAGTTCCTTGTCAGTTGTAAGCCTGGGGGCTTGAGTTCCTGGCTGGCAGTTGGCTGGGGCCATCTTTTGTTCCTTGTTTTGTGGACGCCTCCATTGGAAGCTTCCAGCATAGCAACTTGCTTCATCAAACTAGCAAGTGAGAGGGAGTCTATCAGCAAGATGTGATCATCGTTTTTGGTCATGGAGTGACATCCACCTCTACTGTACTCAGAAGCAGTCCGCGGGTACTGGACAGACTCAGGGGATGGAGAACATGACTTCAAAGAGTTGGAGACTTGGAGACAAGTTTAGAGGTGTTCTGCCATGGCTGGGAGGGGTTTCTTTCTGCCTTGATACACCTCTGATACTTCCAGAGAGGACAACACTTCCAGGCAGTGAGGCCCTCAAAAAAATCCTACTTAGGTCTTTGGGATTTTCCCCCAGACTCCTCTCTTTCCTTGACTTCTGGTCATCAATCTATTTTCGTTATTTTCCTACCACTTCCCAGCCTCTTTCACTGTCCCGTTATGGGTCTGGCTTCTCTCCTGTCTTTCATATGAATAAGTTTTTCCTGGGGTTCTGCCTTTGTTCTTCTGTCCTTCTCAATCATATGAATTCCTCAAGGACCCTACTTTCTGAGCATTCATGAAGAGGGACCCTCAGTCTACATTGTCCTCTCTCTCACCTTCTCTCATCTCCTCACTTGTATTTGCAACCACCTGACAGGTGGCACTTGGCTATCCTTCAGGCTTCTCTAAAGAAGCACTTTCAGAAATGAACACAAGGACCTGAAGGGCCATATATTTCCATCATCTAAATGACCAGATAACTTATAGTCCATGGACTCCCTCTGCCCAGGGAGTCACTTAAGACCTTCTGTATTTCCTTCCTAAAGCAAAATGTGTTCTATAGTCATGTGCATGTGTGCGAGTGTGCATGTGTCCCCTAAGGATTTGTGATGAGTTTATAATCCATATCACACCTCTTTTCAGAAATTTTTGATATCTCTTAACTGACAGCATGGTTCCAAGTCCCTTGGGTGACAACTAAAGGCCTCCCACTATTTACAGTGTTCCTTTGCAAAATCAACTCCAGCCTTCTTCTTCCACTTTTACAACTCACCCTCTCCTCTAATTATCCTAATGAGTGTGTGACTTCATCAGCACACTATACTGCTTATGCCTTAATAATACCCCTCATGCAATATTACTCAAAACTATATCATCTGATAAGGATCCTATTCATCAGAAGGATAACATGAGACCAAAAAACATAGAAATTATATATATATGTAGATATTAAAGATTTATATTAAATATGCATATTTAATACATATTAAAGAATTATATAATATATAATATTATATATATATCATAAGTAAATATATGCATAGTAAAGAATGATAAAGTGAAAATCCACGTAACCACTATCAAGATTAAAAGACAGTCACTACCAGAGGTATACCCCCATGTGTTATTCCCAAATTTTGTCTCCCAAGCACCACTTTCTGAGAGATATTTTGATATTTTTAGTAAGTAGTCCCTTGACATTTGTAAATACAATTTTATCGCTTGTGCATGAATGTCTAAAGATGTGATGTTTGATCTCTCATGGTTTTGAAATTCATATGAATGTAATCATACACAGATATACTTCTGACTTGCTTCTTCTCCTCAAAAATACCTAAGATTTATCTGTGTGGATGCCCATGATTGTTATTACCAATCTTTTTATTGCTTTGCAACATTCCATTGTATAATATGCTACAATGTGTTAAATATACTGTGGATGGACGTTTAAGTTTTTTCTAGGTTGTGTTTGGTATGAACAATGCTAGATCTTGTTCACAGACGTAAGGCTTTCTTTAAGAAATGTGCCTAGATGCAAATTTTCTGGATTTAAGAACATGTACGTGTTAGTGTGTGCCAAAAAGTAGCTGTACGATTGACACATTTCCTGCCCATAGTTAGACTGTCCGCTCCACAGTCTAACAAGTGTTCATGCAAGAGATCTTAATTTTTGCCAACCAGTTGGGTTATAATGGTATCTGACTTCAGTTGTAATTTGTGTTTTCATGCTTATTAATAATATTAAGTATATTTTCAGGGCACTGGGTGGCCCAGTCAGCTAAGCGTCTGATTCTTGATTTTGGCTCAGGTCATGATCTCAGGGTAGTGAGATAGAGCCCCAGCTCGGGCTATGTGCTGGGCGTCAAGCCTGCTTGAGATTCTCTCTCTCTCTCTCTCTCTCTCTCTCTCTCTCTCTCTGCCTTTGCCCCCAATCTCTACCTGAAAAAATAAAATGAAATAAAAGTTAGGTCTTCATCCACCTGGAATCTCTGTAGGAAAGTGGTTCGACCTCCTTTTCGCCCATGTGGATACATGTTATCTCATTCCAGCTGATGAACATGCCCATGATTTCCCTTCATTGGGCCTTACTACCTATGCCATCCAAGTGTTTCTGGGATCTCTAATCCCTTTCAGCTCATTCCAGACCTGCGCTGTTCTGTGATCACCTCCCAATAACCTTAGTGTTAAGTAGGGCTAATCTCCTTACCTTGTCCTGTTTTTTTTTCAACTATCTCAGTGTTTTGGAAGTGCAGAGAGATTTTGGAATCTTTTGGCCGTGCTCTTCCCAACTCCCTCTCCCCGCCAAAAAAACAAACAAACAAACAAACAAAAAAACCCTAGTCAATAAGCAATAGAAAAGCCAAACACAACAAAGAACCTTGGGGTTTGATGAAGATGACATTAACTCTATAGATCAAATCATAGAAAGGTAGAATTTTTGAAATATTGAGTCTTCCAATGCATGGACATGATTTTATACTACATGTATATTATCTCATTTATATAGATTTGTATACTTTTCCATAATAACATTTAATACTACCAGCAAAGGTCTCCATAAAAATCTTGCAAATATTTTGTTAGATTTATTTCTAGATACTTTACATTTTTGATGTTATTTAAATGGTATCTCTTTTAAAACTTTTCTGATATACAAGAATGTAAAAGATTTTTGAATATTACTTTTATATTGTTTTCTTATCATATGTTTTTATTCACTGTAATATTTTATTTAGATACTTCTACATTTTCTATTATGCAGCCAAGTCATCTGAAAAAAGATAGTTTTTTTCTTCTTTCTGATCTACATACACATACAAATATTTCTTTTCTGTGCCCTGTAGCACTGACTAAACCATTCAGTATACCCCTTGCATGGCAGGAATAAGTGGACATTCTTCTCTTGTTCCTTAATCTCAAAGTTAGTTTTTGTGTTGACAGCCTTTATCAGGTCAAGGAAGTATTTTGTTTTTTATTTTGGTTCGTGGAGTCATTAATTTGCCTATGTCTGTTAATCTCAAATGAAACTAGTGTTTTATCGAATGCTTTTATTTAATCTGTTAAGATGACAAAAACATTTGGAGACCTTACTCTGTTAGTGTTGATTATATTAATTGACTTTGAAAAATGTCAAATCCATATTACATTGCTGGAGTAAACCTGGCTTGATTATGATACATCATCCTTTTAATACACTGTTCTGTTTGGTTTGTTAATATTAGGTATAGGATTTTGTATCCATATTCATAAGTGATACTGGCCTTTCTTGAACTGTGTTTTATTTACCCTGCTTACCGGCCCTGATTTACACCATGCCTACTAAAAATCAGTTCAACGTGGATAAATGTAAATCGCTAAAGACGTACTTGGCTTTCATTAATTTAAGAGATTAATAGACATACGAGGACTGTCTCAGCAATAACTGGTGCATTAAACATGCAGAGTGGATGCTGGCCCAAGGATGAGCTTGTGTCTTGAACTAGTGAATATAATTTGAATTATGACTTCCTGGGCCTGCAAAGGTCTGAACGAAATTGCCACTCTTTTATGAAAGTCATCATTGATTTCTGTGTCTCCAGGAGGAGCTCAGATGCCCCATGTCACTGAGAGCCAGGCTGAGGGAGTTAGTGAATCCACATCAAGTGCACTGGGGCAGACACACCAGGCGGTTAAATCACCTCCTAACACATCTCCTTACCGTGAGAGGGAACTGGATATAAGACAGCACTCTGTGTGGATAACTCCAATTAACAGTTAACTTTTATTTTATTTTATTTGTTTAAAGATTTTATTTATTTATTTGACAGAGAGAGAGAGAGAGAGAGAGAGATCACAAGCAGCCAGAGAGGCAGGCAGAGAGAGAGGGGGAGGCAGGCTCCCCACTGAGCAGAGAGCCCAATGCGGGACTCGATCCCAGGACCCTGAGATCATGACCTGAGCCGAAGGCAGAGGCTTAGAGGTGCCACCTAGGCACCCAGTTAACTTTCATTTTTAAAAACGATTTTATTTATTTATTTCAGACAGAGAAAGAGAGCGAGTGAGAGAGAGAGAGTGCGCACAAGAGGGTGGAAGGGGCAGAGGGAGAAGCAGTCTCCCTGCTGAACAGGGAGCCTGATGCAGGACTTGATCCCAGGACCCTGAGATCCTGACCTGAGCTGAGAGCAGATGCTTAACTGACACCCAGGTGTCCCAACAGTCAACTTCTAGAATTTTTCTTTCTAGGGAGGTATTTGGAAAAATTGTAAAATCTCAAAACCATAAAACTGGAAACATTTAGAAGTCAACCATTTAAATCTTTCCCTCCTCACACTCTCATTCATTCAGTTAATGATTCCTGTGTTCAGGGAGCATCACAGAAACATGGGGTGCAGGCAATTATTTGTATATCTTTATCTGATCCCCTTTTGTCACTGTGATACCTCATTCTTGCCTTTAGCTCTGACTGGTGTCTGCTTCCTGAGCAGCTTTGCTGTAGTCTTTTTGGTGAGTGAAATTTATTTCACACTTGCTTTTATTCTCTAGGGCAGAGGTGTGGCCGTTTTGTTGGTGCTTGTGGTGGTGGAGTGTTTCTGAGTATCCAACTGCTCCTTAGATAGATCTCCGGTTAATCTTCCTGTGTAACCTGGCATCATCCACAGAGTCCCTGGAGCTCCCATTTTCCACATATCCCAGCATCCTGGAGAGTAATCAGGTCCTTGTATTAATTTGTGCACTCACCACCACACATCTCAAGCACTTGACCATCCCCAACCTCATTTCTAATATTCTCTGCCTTTCTCATGCTGTTTTCATGCATCCAAGTGTTTCCCATCTTTTATGACATTTCTAACCATGGTCATCTCCCCACATCTCTTTGTTCTTTCCATAGGAAGGGTCTTACAGTCCTTAGCTATCACTTTATTGTGTTTTGCCTATACAAAAGCTTAAAAGTGTGCACAGAGGAGCTCACAGTTCAATTTTCATTACCACCTCTGATGAGTTTTAAGCAGAGGAGGGAACTGATTTAATGTGCATTTTAAAACATTTCTCTGGGTGGCACGTAGGATTGAGTGGAGCTGGAACACAAAGGTAGATGCGTGGAGACCAGTCAGGGGATCATCGCAATATCCCAGGTAAGAAAAATACTGATTTTTCTTTGGATCTTAGAAATGGAGATGAGAAAAGGCAGAACAATTCATTTGGGAAGTATTTGGGATTTGAAAGGAAGTTTAGAACATTGCGAACCCATAAAAGGACAGGAGTTGCAGGGAAACACCCACCCACCTGTCAATCTCAGGAGATAATTAAGTCCAGAGACTTACAGCTCAGATGTGCTTCAGGGAGCCATACACTCATAGGAATGCTTAAACGGTTATTTCAACAAGATGCTGGAGGCTGAGTATGGACTAACATGAGAGTCGGGAACCCCTGGGTCCCCACATATCATGGGTTTAACCTCCAGGAACCCCACTGTGTTCTCCGTCTAGACCCAGAAAGACCTAAGCACTGTTGCTGTGGCAGAGGGAGGGCATATGTACATTGTGGAGCACCTCCAGACCATGCTTCATAACAAAGATGTAGACTCTAGGGACAAAGTTTATCCTAGAGTCATCCCACCTGGAGGAAGGACATCTCTCCCACTCCAGTCCCCTTACCCTTCCGTTCTCAATTAAGAGGGCAAACAAAGAACTGAGAGACATTCATGAAGTCAGAGCCCGTAACACAGTCTCCTGCAGTACCAAGATGTAATCCTAAGGTCATAGAACTTTTCCCTCCCCCCTCCTTACCACCACACCAAGGCCCCAGCATTGTAACACAGGTTACACTAGAAAGAGGTGAAATAAACTCATGTAATCCAAGCAGGAAGTCTCAGGGAAGCTCAAGCACATGACTGGAGGCACAGACAAGGATGCTAAATGAATGGGAAGTTTCAGACATTTACACCTATAGCAAATATTAAACCAGCCCGACTCTCGACCCAATTAACATAAATCTAAACACTTGTCTCGATTCCTATTATGCAATGCAACATATTCCACTTTCAACAAAAGTTATAAGGCATGTCAAAAGGCAAGAAAAAAACTCCACAATCTGAAGAGACAAAGCCAACATCAGAAGCAGTTAGAATAATCAGTACTGTACCTTGGTTAATTAAATTTAAATAAAAAAATAAAGAATAATCAGGGAATTTAAAATAAGCATTATTAAAATGTAGAGGAATTTAATGAAGAAAGTTAGCAACTTTCAAGAACAGATGGGGAATGTAAGATCAGGGATGGAAAGTCCAAGAAAGAATAAAAAGGAAATGCTAAAATCCCAAACTCTGTAACACTAATGAAGAATGCTTTTGATGAGTTTATCAGTAGGCTATCCACTGAAAATACAAAGAAAAAAGAAGTGGAAAAAAAAAAGAATAAAATATCTAAAAATTATGGGATGTTTTCAAAAGGTGTACCATATGTATCATTAGAATACATGAGAAGTAAGAGAGCACAGAATTGAAGAAATTTGAAAATAATAATGGCCAAGAACTTTCCAGAACTAAACATAGATATTAAGAGAAAGATCCAGGATGCTTAGAGAACACCAGACAGGATAAATAAATAACAAAAACTCTACATCAAGGCATACTATATTCAAAATCTAAAAAAGAACAAAGACTAAAACAAAACAACAGACTAACGGAAAATCTTGAAGGAAACCAGAGTGGGGAGACTCATTACCTATAGAGGACAAAAGTAAAAATTGCCATGAATTCTCATTAGAAACCATGCAAAAAAGGTGAGTAGGGTAAATGTGAAAATGTTACAAGGAAAATACTACCAATTCAGAATTCTATATGTAGTGAAAGTATCCTTCACAGTGAAGAGAAAATTAAGAATTCCTCAGGTAATTAAACACTGACAGAATTCATCAGATCTGTTTTACAAGTTACGTTAAAATAAATTCTTCAGTGCAAAGGATAATTAGATTAGAAATGAGCTACAGAAAGAAAGGGAGATCATTGAAGAAGGAATATAAGAAGATAAAATAAGGGGCGCCTGGGTGGCTCAGTGGGTTAAAGCCTCTGCCTTTGGCTCAGGTCATGATCTCAGGGTCCTGGGATCGAGTCCCTAATCAGGCTCCCTGCTCAGTGGGGAGCCTGCTTCCTCCTCTCCCTCTGCCTGCCTCTCTGCCTACTTGTGATCTCTCTCTCTCTCTGTGTCAAATAAAAAAAAAGATAAAATAAAATTTGTATTAAAGTTCTTAACTAATGTAAAGATAACAATATACTGGGCGCTCATGGCATAGAGATAAGTGAAATGAATCACAGCAATGCCATAAAGGATGGCAGGAATTGGGAGTAATTTGTTATAAGGTAAAAATGCGACATCTGATGTGATATAGAATTTTTTTTAAACATTTTATTTTTTTATTTGACACAGAGAGAGATTACAAGTAGGCAGAGGCAGGCAGAGAGAAAGGAGAGAGGAGGAAGCAGGCTCCCTGCTGAGCAGAGAGCCCGACGCGGGCCTCGATCCCAGGACCCTGAGATCATGACCTGAGCCGAAGGCAGAGGCTTTAACCCACTGAGCCACCCAGGCGTCCTGATATAGAATTTTTTGAATACGGATTTAGATGAGCTCAAATTGTATATTGCAAACCCTAGGGCAACCACTAAAAAAGTAAAAATAAATTACAACTGGTATGCTAATAGAGGAGATAAAGTGGAATCATATAATTGGTTGAGTTACAACCATGAAAAGCAGAGAAGAGGGTGGGGAAAGAAATAAGCAAAAGCCGCATGAAGAGAAAGAAAGTGGAAATATGGTAGATATTTATCCAGCTACATTGGTAATTACTTTATATATCGATGTCCTAACTACGTAAATTAAACAATGTACCAGTTACAAGAAAACTAGTGAACAGATAAGACAGAACTATATGTTGACTAGGATAAAACCTATTTTATTTTATTTTAAGATTTTATTTATTTATTGGAGAGAGAAAGTGGAGGGGGGAGGGCAGAGAAAGAGGGACGGGTAGACTCCATGACGACCATGGAGCCCGACCCAGGGCTTGATCTCGCGACCCTGAGATCATGACCCTGAGCCGAAAGCAGGGATTGGACACTTAACAGACGGAGCCACCCAGGCGCCCCTAGCAGAAACCAATTTAGATGTTAAGACTCAGGTAAAAAGTAATGTTGAAGACACACCTTCATTGTAGAAATCAAAGAGGTCTGGAGTGCTACATTAATCTCAGACACAGCACACCGTAAAGAATGAAAATTACGAGGGACGAGGAAGGCATTTTGTAGTGATTTAGGGGCCACTTCTCAAAAACAGAGCAACCCTAAACATGTGGGCATGTGACTGCAGAAGCAATAACTGGAAAAGGAAAACAACAACAACATTAACCAAAAAAGGAAAAAACAGGTGAATCCAGTATTCTAGTAACAGACTTCAACACCGTTCCTTTAGTAACTGATAGAACAAATGGAGAAGTCAGTAAGGACAGAGTTGACATAAGCAGTATATCCATCAATTTGATCGAATTGATATTCATAAAATACCCTATCCAACCACAGCAGAATATATACTTTTTAAGCTCGTGTAAACGAGTCACTCAAACAGCCAGCATCCTGGTCCACAAAAGACACCCTAACAAATTTAAAAGAACAGAGATCATAGTAACTATGTCCTCAGACCACAGTGGAATTAAAGTTGACGTCACTAACATAACAATAGCTGGAAAATCCACAATTCACTGGAGATTAAGCAACACACTTCTAAATAACACAGGGGTCAAAGAAGTCTCAAGATAGCATTGGGTATTATATGCAGCTAATGAATCACTGAACACTACATCAAAAATTAATGATGTACTATATGTTGGCTAACTGAATATAATAATAAAACAATAATAGAGTAAAATAAAATAGAAAAAATTAAAAAAAAATAAAAAGTACCTTGAACTAAATGAAATGAATATACAACTTATCAGAATTTATGGGAGACAGTGAAAGCAATGTTTTACTTAGAATTTTATAGTATCAATTGCATATCTTAGAAAAGGAGAAATACATAAAATTAATAATCTAAGCTTTCAATTTAGGGAACCAGTGAAAGAGTGGAGCAATTTAAGGTAAAGGAAGGAAAAGAATATAAAAATGTAAATTAAAGCAGAAATCAGTGGAATTAAGAACAGGAAAACACTAGAGAAAATCAACAGACCCAAAAGCTAGTTCTTTGTAAAGATCAATAAAATGATAAAATGCTAGTCCAGCTTATGAAGAAAAAAAGAGATGACACAGATTTTTAATAGCAGAACTGAAAGAGACCTCATCACTACAGATCCCATGGACATTAAATGTTTAATAAATAAAATAAACAACTCTCTGCCTATTAATTTGATTACCTAGATGAAATGGGACAATTTTTTGCAATATATAAATTTCCAAAACTCACACAAGGAGAAATAGATCATCAGAAAATGGCTAAATCTATAAAAGAATTTAAATTAGTAATTACTAACCTTCTAAAAAAAAGAAATAACTAGGTCCAGTGGTTTCACTCGTGAGTATTACCAAACTTTTAAAGAATTTATGATAGCAATTCTCCATAATCTCTCCCAGAAAATAGAAGCAGAGGGATCACTTTTTAACTCATTGCATGAGGACAGCTTTACTTTAATACCAAAACCAAATAAAGACATTATGAGAAAGAACTCTATAGATGAATATTTCTCATGAAAATCAATGCAAAAAGCCTCAATAAGCTATTAACCAATCAAACCTAATAATGTGCAAAAAGAACTACACAATAAATATACCAAGTATGATTTATCCAAATTAGGCTGGCTCATTATTTGAAATTCAGCAATTTCATCCACCACTTCACCAGAATACAGAGGAAATATAACACGATTTTATCAATAGATGAAGAAAAAGCATTTGACAAAATTCAACACCTAATTATCATAAAAACTCTCAGCAAAGCAGAAATTGAAATAACCTTTCCCAACTTGATGAAGAATATCTACAAAAACACACAGCTAACAGTTAATGGGGAGAAATTAGAAGCTTTCCCACTAAGAGAAGGAACAAGGAAAGGATGTCATCCCACCACCACGATTTAAGATTGTGCTAGGAGTCCTGGCTAGTATAAAAGTCAAAGAAAAATAAAAGGTACACAAATTGGAAAGGAAGAAACACGACACCTGCCTCTGTTTAGATGACATGATTATGCAGAAAATTCCACACAATAGAGAGAAAATCTTCTGAAACTAATAATCACATATTAAAAAAGTCACAAGGGACAAAGTTACACACAAGTTGGTGGCTTTCCTGTGTATCAACAATGGACAGTTGGAAGTTGAAAAGAAAAAAAAAAAGCATTTGCAATAGTACCAAAACCCCAAAATATTTATAAATCTGACAAATTTCATTTGGAATCTGTATATAGAAAACTACAAAACTCTGAGTAATGAATTAAAAAGATCTAAATAAGGAAAAGATATTCTGTGTTCACAGATTGAGACTCAACCCTGGTGACATGTTAATTTTTCTCAGTGTGAACTATGGATTCAGTAGCATCTCAACAAAATCCCAAAAAGGCATTTTGAAGATATTGACAAACTGCTCTTCTAGTTTATATGGAAGGACAAAAGACCTGGAAAATCCAGTATAATACTGTAGAAGAAGAACCAAGTTGAAGGATTTACCCATTTTCAAGACTTACTTTGAAGCTACAGAAAGTAAAGCAACATGGCATTGGAGGAATTGCACACGAATAGACCAATGCGACAAAACAGAGGCTGCTGTGGCCCCCACACACGCTGGCACTGCAGTGAGGACACTTAACGGAGAAACAGTATTTTATCCAAATGGTGCTGACAAAATTGGATATAAATATGCAAAAAAAATATGCAGAAAATGAACCCAGACACAGATCCTACAATTTTCACAAATATTAACTCAAAATCGATCATGGACCTGAATGTAAAATGCAAAACTCTAAGAGTTCTGGAAGAAAAAAAATAGAAAATTGAAGTGACCTCGAGTTTGGCAATATTTTAGCGAGAACACTGAAAGCAAAGTGCAATAAAGAAAAAGTGTTCAGTTGCATTTTATTAAAATGGAAAACTTCTGCTCTGTGAAAGTGAAAGGTTGTTAAGAAAATAAAAAAAAGACTCTGTTGTTTTTGTTGCTGTTTTTCCAAAGATTTTATTTATTTATTTGACAGAGAGGGAGAGACAGTGGGGAAGCACAAGCAGGGGGTGGTGCAGGCTCCCTGCTGAACAGGGAGCCCAACGTAGGACTTGATCCCGGGACTTTGGGATCATGACCTGAGCTGAAGAGAGACGCTTAACAACTCAGCCACCCAGGCACACTAAAAAAGACTCTGTTAAGAGAATGTAAAGACAAGACAAAGACAGGGAGAAAATATTTCATAAACATCTCTCTGATAAATGACCTGTATCCAAATATATAAAGAATTCTCAAAACTCAACAATAAGAAAACAACTCAACTAAAAAAGGAACAACAAGTAAGGTGGAGTAGGGGATCCCAGGCTCTGTCTTTCAATAAAAATACAAAGAGACAGCTGTCCACAAATGCAAGGAGCTCGGCAAGAGCCCTGGAGTGCACTTGAGAAGCTGTAGTAACACAGAGGAGCAAGAAACCTGATAATAACCACACAAAAAGGACTGGGAGAAGTTTCCCTCTGCCTGCACCCTCCCATCCCTGTGCTGCAGTGTTGAGAGCAACAGGGAATTAACTCCCCTGTCCATGATAATCCTTGCAGGGAAATCATGGGCATAGTGAGCCACAGCTTCCCCAGCCTTCCAGGGCACTGAATGAAGGACCTGGTGGAACCCAACCAGATAGCTTAGAGATCGGCATGGCTGAAATGTCGGGTCCAGGTCGGAACAAAGAAGGACAGGGGTTGCCAGTATCAGCCACATGACAGGAATGACTGTGGTCCCCGCTGGCCTTCTCCGTAGAGAAGCCCAGACATCTTCACTGCTGAAGACCTCAATAGCTCTTGGAGACTCTGTGGACCCAGCAATTTTCACCACTGAGGACCCTGCAGTGTTCATGATTGCAGAACCCCAGCAGCCTGCTACATGCACACCCACAACTTTTGTGGCCGAGAAATCCAAAAGCCAGCACAGCTGTGGACCCCTGGAAACCCTGCAGGTTTTTGCCTTTGCAGAATCCAGCTACCTGAGCCCATACACCTCTGAAGCCACAGTGTGTACACCATTGGCTTTGGCCCTAACAGCTGCATGTGCAAGCAGCTGATTCCAGCCCCTGCTGCTGGTCTGGGTGCTCATCA
>LNAC01001309.1:40087-116320 GCA_002007465.1 Ailurus styani
ACCATAAGAGACTCCTAATCTCACAAAACAAACTGAGGGTTACTGGGGGGTGGGAGGGCGGGGACAGGGTGGATGGGTTATGGACATTGGGGAGGGTTTGTGCTATGGTGAGTGCTGTGAAAGGTGTAAGCCTGATGATTCACAGACCTGCACCCCTGGGGCAAATAAAAAAAATTACTTTTAATAACACACTGGGTCGAATGGATTTAACAGATATATTTAGAACACTGCACCCCAAAACAGTGAATAGGCACTCTTTTCAAGTGCACATGAAACCTTCTCTGGAATAGATCACATGGTAGGCCATAAAACAAGCCTTAATAAATTTAAAAATATGGAAATCATATCATGCATCTTTTCTGACCACAGTGGTATGAAACTAGAAATCAATCACAAGAAAAAAATCTGGAAAGGACACAAATGCATTGAGGCTAGATAACTAGATAACATGCTACTAAACAGTAAATGGGTCAATGAAGAAATTAAAAAGGGAGATCAAAAAATACATGGAGACAAATGAAAACAAAAATATAATGGTCCAGGGGCAACTGGGTGACTCAGTTGGCCGTGCATGTGACTCCTGATTTCAGCTCAAGTCACAGTCTCAGGGTCGTTGGATCAAGCCCCGTGTTAGACTCCACACTCAGGAGGGAGTTTGCTTGAGGTTCTCTCTCTCTTCCTCCTGTGCCCCTCCCCACTCACATGTTCTCTCTCTCTGTGTCTCAAATAAATAAATAAATAAATAAATAAATAAATAAATAAATAAATAAAACTTAAAAAAAAAAGAAAGAGAAAATCCAATGGTCCAAACTCTTTATGATGTAGCAAAAGCTGTTGCAAGAGGGAAGTTTACAGCAATACAGGCCTACCTCAGGGAGCAAGAAGAATCTCAAATAAACCACCTACCTCCCACTGTGCTTTGAAGCTCCAGCAGAAGATTCCAAGGGCCACACATCACTGTTTCTTGGGTTCTTCATCCAACTCAGGACCTGTGAGGAGGGCTGGCAATTAAAGGCATTCCTTTTCCTGCCCAGACACATGTCTCCGCGCCCTTGATGGAGACCCCCACTTCTTCTCTGCAGGCCACCGGGCAGTCATCACTCTCAGTCTGAGAGCAGGGCTAGATTCCAACTGACTAGGACGGAGAAAGTGCTGTAGCTTTTGGTTTGTTGGGTTTAAACCTATCCTTGAGTCATTGATTTTTTTAGTGGAATTTTATTTTTTATTTCTTTAATTAACTTATAATGGGGCACCTGGGTGGCTCAGTGGGTTAAAGCCTCTGCCTTCGGCTCAGGTCATGATCTCAGGGTCCTGGGATCGAGGCCCGCATCGGGCTTTCTGCTCAGCGGGGAGCCTACCTCCTCCTCTCTCTCTGCCTGCCTCTCTGCCTCCTTATGATCTCTCTCTGTCAAATAAATAAATAAAATCTTAAAAAAAAAATAAGAGCAACTTGTGGTGGAGAACCTGACAGCATGACCTCAACCAGATGACAAAGGTCAACATCAAAAGTGAGAGTCCAGCCCATACCATGCGCCTTGGTGCTGTGAAAATGGCGCTTTAGCTTGTGGCCTTCCTTGCCAAACCCGTAACCCAGGTGTAATCACGAGAAAATAATCAGATGAATCTAAGTTGAGGAACATTCTACAAAGTCCCTGACATGACTCCTCAAAGTTCCAACAACAAGGAACATCTAAGAATGTCACAACCAAGAGGAGCCCAAGGAGATATGACAAAGAAATGGTGTTTGGGTGTTCTGGAACAGAACAAGGACATTAGGTTTAAACTAAAGAAATCTGAAAGAAGCATGGACTTCAGTTAGTGATAATTAGCAATATTGGTTGGTTTATCGTAACACAGGTACTATGCTAATGTAATAGGCCAATGGCGGGAAACTGGGTGTGGGGGTGTACAGTAACAACAATATTACATAATGAAGTGACAATATTTTTGCACAACATTTTGCATAATAAAACTCAAAGTAGTGGATTTTAAAATACGTGTCTAGTAGTAGCTTTGCTTTTGGCATGGAAACCCTCTTAACTTGGGAAGGAGTTAAGTTAAGATGCGGCATCTACAGCATCTCCAAGTGAAGGTCACATTCTGACATTCAGTAGTTCACATTCAATACCCGAAGGACTTGGCTTGCAGCAAGCTAATTGTGGGTGAACCCCTGGTCACATGTTATTACAAATATACACAGACTTAGCCAGACTTAAGGTGCTCCTTAGCTGACACTTCTCAAGCTGAAATCCTCACATTCCTTTCCCTTCAATTTAGACACACTCAATCCTAGAGGCGCCTGGTGGCTCTGTCGGTTAAGGGTCCAAATCTTGATTTCTGCCTAGGTCATGATCTCAAGGTTGGGAGATGGAGCCCTGCATGGAACTCCGCGCTCACCAGGGAGCTTGCTTAAGATTCTCTCTCTCTTTCTCCCTCTGCCCCTCATCCCACTGCTTGCATGTGCATTCTTTCTCTCTCTTAAAATACAAACCAAAAAAAGATACATTTAGTCCTATACTACTTCTAATTATGTCTTGAAGTATTCTCTAAATTTAGACTTTTCAGTTGGAGATCCAACTGATAATTTCTGAAAGTGCACTATAAACCAAGAACTCCACTTTTTTGCTCTATAGTCAACTTTTATTGATAAGAAGGAAGCTATATTAACTGAGTTCTGGCAAAGACTAAACATCGTATACCGTGAGCAACTTGAGACGATGTCCTGCCCCACATGGGTGCTGGGTAGGGTGGTGTGTCTTTCTATCTGGATCAGTCACTCACTTCTTTACACATTGCTTGAAGTCAGTCTTCCTGTCTTCCATCACGGCCTTCTCTGGTTCATTTTTCATCCTTCCGCCGGAGAGAACGTTTTTAAATGAACCTGATTATGCCACTTCCATTTACAGAAGACTTCAGTGGTTTCCCAATGCCTACAGGCTGAAGTCCAAGCTTGTTATCATAACCTCCTGCTGTAGCACTGTTCACTACCAAGTGTAACGCTGACACCTTGTCAGTTTCTCTACTCACTGCCCCTCTCTGTGCATCAGGCTGCAGAAATGTAAGACATTTGTATGGGAGGAACGCCATAGAGTAGGGGAGTCTGAGAGAGAAGAAGGTAGGAGATAACACCTGAAACTTCCAAACCAGGACTTGAAGGTGGTTCAGGAGTCAGCCATGGGGGCTCTGGGGGAAGCACATTCCAGCCAAGGTCCAAGGTCATAAGGTGACAGAGCTCCTGGGATATCAGGGGAACAGAAGGAAGGCCAGTATGGCTGGAGCAGAGTAGGAGATGAAGTGGTCACAAACAGGAGGGGCTTTGGGGGCCGAGGTAAGGATTTGTCTTGCCAGTCACGGGACCTCGAGTCCTCTCCCATGAGCTGGGGGGCTTATGATTTCACCTGACCCGGCCCTTCACCTCTTTTGTCCCTTGGGTACAGTGACCAGGCCAGGACCAACCAGCATGTTTTAATGAGTGTCATGTAGACACTGTTCAGTATGTAAAGGGCCCAGGAGGGAGGGGTTACTCTCTTCACCGTGAGAGTATTTGGGAAAAATTCAAGGCTGGAATGGCCTGTGGCTGTCTCTTCTGCCATATGTCGGGAGCTTGTTTAAGAATACAGTTAGCGTAGAGGAAAACAGTTCTTTTTTTTTTTTTTAAGATTTTAATTATTTATTTGACACAGAGAGAGAGATCAGATCACAAGTAGGCAGAGAGAGGAGGAAGCAGGCTCTCCGCTGAGCAGGGAGCCCGATCCGGGCCTCGATCCCAGGACCCTGAGATCATGACCTGAGCCGAAGGCAGAGGCTTTAACCCACGGAGCCACCCAGACGCCCAGAGGAAAACAGTTCTGTGGGAGGCACAAGGGGAACACCCCAAATACATCATTTGAGATCCTGTATCCATTTGATATCCCGTGTCAACCCACACCTTGAATGTTCGGGTTCAAATTAGTTCATTAGAATTAAATTTCCATCCTGGCAAATGAGTGTTCACACTAATGCACCTCGGCGATCTCAGATAACCCTCTAATGTTCTTCTTTAGGAAAATACCATGCTAGGGGCATGCACTATTTACAAACACATCACCCAGCGTCAGCGATTATCAGCTCCTGGCCAATCCTGCGAATTCATGGCTCTGCCCACCTCCTACCCCTCCAACCTTTTAGAGTAAATCACAGACATCTTGTAATTCCACCTGGAAGTGGAATCCGTATCTCCAAGGATTAAAACCCCTTTAAAAAACATAACCACCCCTTAAGAGAAGAGTTCGTTAAAAGCCTATCAGCTCTAAGCTGCCTCTGAATCACCAGGTCTGGGGAACTATTTACTAAAACCGCGTTTTCAAGATAATTGTCATAAGTCAGTGTGTGGCAGCTTTTCTGTACAATCTCCAAGGAGGGATTCCGACAGGAGAGCTTGGCACCAGGGTGGTGACAGGTAACTCCCGTCGGCGGCCTGTCTCCCCTCTGGGCAGGCGTTCTCGGAGTCGTCTGTGTAGTGAAGGTGGGGGGCGCACCTCGACCCTGGGAAAAGCACCGTGAGTTCTTTCTGGGACACTCAGCTAAGGTCCCTCGGCAGGGCGTACTTACCCGTGGACTTCTTCCGTGAGGTGTCTCCTTATTCTTCTGCAGGGAGCGGTCTCCGTCAACCTTCTTTTCATCATTACGATGCCTCCCCCTGATGGGGAAAATAAACTAAATTTAGATTTCTCCTTAAATATAAAAGTTAAATACCAATGAATAACATTTTTCTCAATACATTTTTTTCATGGCTACAGATGGTGGTAATAGAGAATTTTTGCCCCCTGCCGGCCCCCCAAGAACCAACTTCCATCTCTTTGTGGGCAATGTGACTGCGATTTGGAGTGCACGCGGTGTCATGGGTCTCTCTTCTTTGGCTACCTCAATAATTTTTCTTAAGCTTTTGAAAAATATTTTAATTTTTTCCTTTTATTATGGTGAAAAAAGCACATGCCATACAGATTACCATCGTAACCATATTTTAGTGTAAAGTAGTTGTTAACAGGTTCTCATGTTATCTCTGGGCAGACATCACGCCCTTCTCTGTATCTGTCCAAGTTTCATATATGTGCCCCTGCAGGGTGCACACTGCCTTTGATTTTTAGCAACTTGAATGTTATGCCTGAGTGTTTGTGTCATTGACACTCATTTTCCTTGAAATTCTATGAGATTCTTGGACTGCAGTTGTTATGTGTCAGGAGTTTTGGAAAATTCTTCACCAAAATTGTTTGAGAAATTATCTTTTCCTTCTTTTACTTCATTTACTGACTCCAACTACCGTATTTTATTGGCTAAATTCCTACAATTCTTTTTCTTTTTTAAAGATTTTATTTATTTATTTGACACAGAGAGAGAGATTACAAGTAGGCAGAAAGGCAGGCAGAGAGACAGGGAGAGGAGGAAGCAGGCTCCCTGCTGAGCAGAGAGCCCGATGTGGGCCTCGATCCCAGGATGCTGAGATCATGACCTGAGCCGAAAGCAGAGGCTTTAACCCACTGAGCCACCCAGGCGCCCAAATTCCTACAATTCTTAAACACTCTCTTCTTTGGGGGTTGTTTTCCCTCTTGTCTCTCTTTTTGCTTTTCAGTTGGGGTTATTTCTATTTGCCTGGCTTTAACCTGACTAATAGTTTTCCTTGGGTCTACTAATGAGCCCGTCAGGGACATTCTTTGTTTTCTTTTTTTTCAATTACTGTGTTTTGTTTTGTTTTTTAATTTCTAGCACCTTCAGCACCTTCAGTGGATTCTTTCTTCTACTTTGTATCTCTGGTAAAATTTCCTATCTGGTCTTACATTTTCTTTGCTTCTTTTATTAGAGCATAATTTATTCACTGTAGCACGATGGATACTTGGGACTAGATAGTGTTTTGTCGTCAGGGGCCGTTCTTTGCTAGGTTCTCAGCAGCATCTCTGGCCTCTACCCTCTGGATTCCCTAGCAACCCCCAGTTGAACGGATCAGAAGGTCTCCAGACATTGCCGAATGTCCCCTGGGGAGGGCAGGACTCCCTGCTCCAGCTGAGAATCACTGCATTGGGACCACTAACGTGTCCACCAGAATTCCCTGCTCCATAGATGCTTCCTCCGCTTCCTACCCGAGTGTGGTTCTGAGGATTGCTTTATAACCTCAGACTGCATTTCCTTGCCTTTTCTTATGCACCGTAAGTTTTCACTGGAAACCGGACTCATTGTATAAAACAGGATATTGAGGTATTTGTATGCTGGAAGATGAACACACTTTTCCTTCCGAGAGCCCTTGTGTATTGATGTTAATTTTATCAGGAGCTGGGTTGGCTTTTACGTTTGTTGATGCACCAGAGACTTCAAATTCATCTAGTGAGAGCCTGTCGCTAACCTCTGTGTCTTCTCTTTCTCACTGCTCTCTAGAGAGGCTGGACCTTGCACACCCCTGTGTTTAGTCCCCTGCTAACTTTACTCAACCATCGCCATTTGCAGCAGCCAGAGGGGCTGATGTTCTACTTTTGTCTCGGTCTTGGGCTACAATTTGTAAAGCAGTGGTGTAATGCCAGGTCCCCTGGATCAGAGCTGTTTTTCTCTCCCTATTGTTCTCAGCTGAGATTATTTCTACCAACACCCTCACAATATGATTTTGATGCCATATCCCCTGAAGATAACATTTTTTGTTCCCTAGAGGGACAGGAGACAGGTCTGGGTGGCTTACCATGGTGGCCCCGTTCCCTTTTCCCAACTGCAGTAGGATGCCATCAGCCTACCCATTAGGATGGCCTTCTGTCTGGAGATTAGGTCTTTTTTCCATGGAAGACATGAGTCTGGGAGAAATATGGGTATTGCTTGCCACCCTCCTCCCCGTGGTCCTGCACCATGGAGGAACTTTCTTACAATTCTCCCTAAACTTTCTTGTGGGTCTTAGTGGGGTTCCTGGAGTAAGAGTCTTCAGAAAAGTGCAAATCTCATAGCTCACATTCACTGAAGAAGCACAACTCCACCTCCTCATTGGCTTAACTAGTGTTTGGTGGTACCTACTTCTGTGAACAAATGCTTGGCTCCTATTTCTCTTAGGGTATGGACATTCTGTGTTCTCTCCTGTCACTGGAGGATTCAACAAGTTTTCATCATCTGGCTGCTTGGAACTTGAACATCTTCTTGGGCAAACTTTGCTAGCTTTTCAGCCCACAGCTCCAAGTAGTTGTTCTTTCTCTGGTACTTTTTTCTTGGGATCCTGACCTGGACGTCCACAGCTAAATAGTAAAGGGGAACACCTATACAGAATCCTAACATCTGCTGCAAATTCCAGCTACCTCTGTAGCTCCAAACTCTGATCTCACCCTTCAGCTCAGAAAAAACTGCTGAATTCTGTTCAGGCTTCCCTGCCCGGTGCTGCCATGTGGAGGGTGCCTCCAGGTAGAATTGAGGTAATCATGATGATGTTCACTCCATTTGTTTCCTTTCAGGGATTACAATCCTGTACTGCCTGTTGGCTGATGTCTGAAAACAGTTATTTCATATATTTTGTCTAGTTTTCTAGGTGCTTATGGTGGAAATTCTTGCCTGTTAAAATGTACTCAACCATGGCCATGCAAAGAGTGTTTGCTTGCCTGAGGCACTCCATCTGTTTGCCTGATGTTCTACTTCTTACTGGCCTGTGTGCTTATCCACATGAAGACTAATCTATTAATTGCTAGAGGGTCAATCTAGCCCTCAGATCACAAATTTCATAAATGCAATATCAACTTGACTTTATTAGTTTATGCCTACTGTTAGTATTTGTTTTTCAATCGTTTTGGCTCTGTTTGTCTGCAAGAATTCCAGGAAGCATTGCCAATTTTGGTTATGAAAGTAGAGGCAGTGATAATTTCCTATCTTCCTCTACTGTTCTCCATTGACTTTCCTGAAAACATCTTCGGAGCTCCCTGTTAACATGCAGCATTTCTCAGAGCTCCTTGTTTTGTTTCTCAGACCTTTCCCCACATTAGAAGGCAGACAAGATATCGGGTCAATGGAATTATTTTGCAAAGCAGTGGTGGGCACAGGCGTAGCTCTTCTGAACCAAGTCAGAATGCTTGGAGTTGCTAGGCAAATATAAAAAGTATGTGGGCATTGAAAGAAATAAAGCATCAACAGCAACCAGTGATGAGCAAGGAGAAGCCAGAGCACAATGATCATGGCACATAGACAATACTCAAGCACTATTTGTTAAATGATGCATGGAGGAACAGAACTAATTAATCTGGTACCAAGAGCTGGATGTGGATGAGGAGCTCAGCGAAGACGATGAAAATGGATGTTTAGGTGGATAAAGAGGAAATGACCTAATTCCAGAGATATGGAGCCAAGACTCAGCATTAATACTGCTAACACTGGCTCACACTTAAATAGTGCTTAAGGCATAAGAAATATACAGTTAAGTGATATAAAAATTTTCAAGTATTGAACGATAAGTGCTCTGTGAAGTGCTGCATATACATGCTCACTTGATGTTCTAAGTCTCATGGGTCCATTATTATTTCCATCATCCCTATTTTTATAAGTGAAGTATGTGTCACAAAGAAAACTAGAGCTTTAGGCATTCATCTAAGGTCACATACAGCCAGTCAAAAGTGCCACCAAGGATCACACAGCAATAGGTCACAGAAGTCCACCTCTCTGATCATGGCACTCTATTTGAACTCCATGAAAGTGTGGCCCATTCTTGTAAGTGGCCAAAATTAAGGCTTCTGGACGAGATGATCTGGATACCATGATTGCTTGTGTCTCACCAGATGGAGTAGATAGCTATCGCATATTGCTTTACTGGGATTTAGCTGCTGAATTGTATCAGCTTTTTTTACATGGAGGTGTTACTCAAAAAGGTAAATTCTGATAGAACCCTAGGAACAAATCAACAATTAATCACTCTGTCAACATACCACGTGTCAAATTCAGTTAGAAAATAAATGCAAAACTCAATTAAATGCAAACGAATTTCTAGGGCACATCAAGTGTGGATTCTCTTTCATAAAGAAACGAACGTCAACAGTTTCCATATTTGAAGGGAAATTAAACAATGATGGGAAACATACTATCTCGTACCCTTCAACAGCTTGCTAGGAAAAGTTTTGCCCCGATTTTTGGTTTAACAGATTTCAATTAAACACAACATAATTATGACTGCAGAGGTAAAAAAATCTCCCTAAACAGATGTCAAATGATTTTCATAAGACACTTCTGTAATCACTCTGCCGTAATATTTCCATAAAGAAAACATGGGCATGCTTTCAGAGACTTTCCCTTTCTCCAGAGCCCAGTCCCTGTTGCGTTTGCTATTGTTCTGCCCTTTGTCTCCTGAGTTAGAACAGTGGTTAAGTTTCATTAGAATCTCAATCAAATTGAATAAAAATTGTATGGATAAAATACACTTCCCTAGCTGCAATTTATGTCCTTAAAGTTTTATATTTATGATTTTGGAGACACTTTAAATAATGCACAGCTATGTCTTATATAACCTGCTGTTAAAATAAATTTATGCTTTGAATACACAAACAGGAATATGAATCATTAATATGGCAAAACAAAACAAAATAATGCAGAATTAACCAAATGTTAATGGAGAAATGAACCTTTAAGACAAACATGAGCACCATTCATTTCTCATGAAGGTCTTCTATTTACCATTTACCATATGAATTCCTATGTTATTTTAGAGACCTTAGCTGTGATGTGTCAAAAGAAAAGCTTGAATTTCTATTTTAACGCTTTTTTCATTATTGCTATTTTTATTTCCTGATTACAAAGCAATATATGTTGGCTGAGTCAGTTAAGCGTCCAACTCTTGGTATCGGCTCAGATCATCATCTCAGGGTCATGGGATCGAGCCCCACATCCAGCTCCTTGCTCAGTGTGGAGTCTGCTCGAGATTCTTTCTCTCCCTCTCCTTCTGCCACTACCTTTGCTCTCTCTCTCTCTTTCAAAAATAAATAGATAAGTAAAACTTTAAAGAAAAAGCAATAAATGAATACATATTTATTGCAAAAGTGTAAAGAATTCCCCACCGAAAATTGGTTATAATACCAGACCAAGATCGTCACTCCTAATATTTATTGTAGGTTTTTCTTTCTTGGCATGATTTTTTCATTTTAAACAGTCCCAAACGTATGTTAAAAAGCATGAGTAACAGAATGTGTCCGTATCTACATTATTCAGCTTTCATGGTTTCAACCCTGCTCTTTGCCCCACTCATCTCCTTTAAGTCCCACTGGACTGTTTCAAGGTAGTTTTTCCACATTATATTGTTTCGTCCATGAAAACAGTTTTCACCATGAATGATTTCATGTCAGAGTTAGGATTTGCTTTTTGGTTTTGACTTAACAGTCTTATATTTATGAAACATTTGCATATGATAAGAATATTACTATGAAAGAATGCGCTATCAGGAACGTCTTGCTTTCACCCAAAATCTCTATACCACCATCCCATTCCTTTCCTTCCCATTAGGAAACCATTTTCATGAGTGTATAATTTAGTCTTCCGCTCTTGTTGGAAAACTTCGTCAGATGCACTTCTAGGTTTTCTTCTCTTTCGTTGAATAAAAGTCATGTGTTAATCACTGTTCTTTCCTTTTTGTTTCATTTCATTTAAAAAAATGTATACTGGGCCCTCCTTTTCCACAGTACTTAGAAATGTGCTTCTTTCCTTTTTAGCAGTTGCATAATACCCTGCTGTGTGAATTTATTAGTCACTTAACCGGCTTCCCATCGATGGGTATTTGGCTTGTTTCCAGTCTTTTGCCCTTCCATTCAGTGCTTCCCAGGAGACATTTATGTATACATTATCTCATGCATGTGCCAGTTTGCCTTGGGGATACATACCCAGAAGGTCGGATTTCTCAGCTAAACTGTGACTCAGACAAAATTTTGCTAGATAGTGCCAATTTCTCTTCTTCACAGTCAATGTTTTGCATGAGAGTTCCTGTTTTTCTGCAGCCTTTCCCACATTATGTCATCAGACATTTGGATTTTACTCAACTTGACATGAGACACAAATCTGAGTGCATTTCTTCCTTCCACATTTATCAAACTTTAACGTGTATACAAAAAACTTCACAAACTCTAAGTGTCCAGGACAGTGATTTTTCACAAAGTGAGCCTACATGCAGGCTCAGTCCATGGTTGAAGAACACGATTCCATCTAAGCTTCTCAGAAACTCTCACTCAAGAGCTTCATCTCTCCAAAAGGAATCATTATGTTGATTTCTGAAATTTTGAGTTTCGATTTGCCTGTTTGTACACCATTGTATGTATAAATAATACATAAAATTCTCAGAGCTTTTCTTTCGCTTTGCTAACTTTGTTTTTGTGGCAACTCATCTTTGTAGCCACATATAATAATACTTTGCTCATTCTCACTTCTTTTTGGCAGTCCACTGTATAAAATAAACATAATTTTATTTATCCTCTATCAGATAGCACTATAATGTGTTCAAGTTTTGGCTGTTATAAAGGTTGCTGTTATGAACAATCTCATGTTTTTTTCTCTTCAACATATACATACACACACACACACACACACACACACACGTCTGTACAATTTTTCATGAATAACACCCAACATTAAGTAAAATTACCAGCCATTCCAAGATAGAGGACCCCATGACCAAAACCAAGAAAAAATAAGAGTAACAAATACACAGGTGATCCACATCCTGCAGTTATGAGGGAATGACTTCAGAAAGCTATGACTAGGGGTGCCTGGGTGGCTCAGTCAGTTAAGTGTCTGCCTTCAGGTCAGGTCATGACCCCAGGGTCTTGGGATCAAGCCCCACATCGGGCTCCCTGCTCTGGGGGAGCCTCCTTTTCCCTCTCCCTCTGATCCTCTCCCTTGTTCCTGCACTCTCTGCCTCTCTCTCAAATAACTAAAAAAAAGATCTTAAAAAAAGAAAAAAAAAAAGCTATTATTACAGAATAGATAGCTGAAAAAATAGAGAAGTTTGCTATATAACTAGAACATAGCTAGTTAAATAAATAGAGTTGTAGAACTGAAAAAATATTCTCCAGCAATTAAGAACTCAATTGGTGGGCGCCTGGGTGGCTCAGTGGGTTAAAGCCTCTGCTTTTGGCTCAGGTCATGATCTCAGCATCCTGGGATCGAGGCCCGCATCGGGCTCTCTGCTCAGCAGGGAGCCTGCTTCCTCCTCTCCCTGTCTCTCTGCCTACCTCTCTGCCTACTTGTAATCTCTCTCTCTGTGTCAAATAAATAAATAAAATCTTTAAAAAAAAATTAAGGACTCAATTGGTAGGTTTATCAGCAGATGAGACACAATAAAAAAGATTATGGAAGTGGCCTGATTATTATTAATTTTTTATTTTATATATTTATTTTTTAAGATTTCTTTATTTTTTAGAGAGAGAAGGCACACGGGAGCTGGGGAGGGGCAGAGGGAGAGGAGGAGGAGAGAGAATCTCAAGCAGA
This sequence comes from Ailurus styani, assembly GCA_002007465.1. Classification (NCBI taxonomy): domain Eukaryota; kingdom Metazoa; phylum Chordata; class Mammalia; order Carnivora; family Ailuridae; genus Ailurus; species Ailurus styani. The sequence continues at coordinate 52,532 of LNAC01001309.1, forward strand.
CTGTCCACTGAGCACAGAGCCCTGTGTGGGGCTCGATCTCACAACCATGAGATCAAAATGTGAGCAGAAACCAAGGGTTGGTTGCTTAACTGGCTGCACCACCCAGGTGCCCCATTATTAATTGTTTTTTGTTTTTTATTGACCTGAGTATATAGACCAAACAAAAGTAACCAGAATAAAGGTACAGAAACAAAATAAGTAAAGCAACTCGATTATACTGAAATTAGTTACAAAAAGTGTATCTGTCATTCCCACTTGAATTCGACATTTTACTGGAAGTCCTAGCCTAAGTAAGAAGAAAAGGAAATAAATAAGGAGAAAGGAAGTAAAAAAAAAAAAAAAGCTTGTCATACTGGGGGCACCTGGGCAGCTCAGTTGCTTAAGTGCCCAACTCTTGATTTCAGCTCAGGTCATCATCTCAGGGTCCTGAGATCAAGCCTGCATCAGGCTCCATGCTCAGTGGGAGTCTGCTTGTCCCTCTCCCACACCATGCTACACACTCTCTATCTCCCAAATAAATAAAGAAAATCTTAAAAAAAAAAGCCTTTCATATTGCTGATGACATTGTTGAATACATAGAAAATCCAAAATAATAAGTGAGCTATCAGGTTTATAAATGAATTTAACAAAATTGCTGAGTATGATATTAACATAAAATCATTAGTATTTCTACATACTAGCAGCAAATAGAAATGAGATTAAAAATATCACAATAGTATTTGGAAATAAACACTTAGGAATAAATGTAATATATGATATATGGTACTTATACTCCCCAAACCACAACTATATCAGAGGAATTAAACATCATACGTGAACAAAGGTATACTATATCTTCAGTAATTAAATGCTTAAAACTGTAGATGTAAAAATTTATTTTTAAAAACTGATCTACAGAATACAATCAATCCAACCAAAACCTCAGCAAATATTTTTTCTGTAGAAATTTATAAGAGGGTTTAAAAATGCATACAGATTCCCAGGGCTCCAATAGTTAAGACAATGTTAAAGACACAGAAGTTTACCATATTACATATTTTTTTAATTGTGGTAAAAAACAACATGAAATTTAGCATCTGAATCATTTTAAGTGTACCATTCAGTAGGAAGTGTATTCACATAATGCAGAAAAGAATTTTCAGAACTTTTTCATCTCGTTAATCTGAAACTCTGTACCTATTACACAACTTGCCTTTCTTCCCTTCCCAGGGCCCCTGGTAGCTACCACTCTACTGTCTGTTTCCATGGATTTAACTGTTTAGATACCTCACATAAATGGGATCACAGTATTTGTTTTTCATGATTGGCTTATAGCCTTACATTTCATTCACGTTGCAGCATGGAATAGGATTTCCTTCTTTTTTTAAGGTTGAATCATATTCCATTGTATGTATATAAAATGTTTTTGTTTTTGTTTTATCCATTCATCCCTTGGTGGACACTTGGGTTGCTTTTACCTCTTGGCTACGCTATGCTGCTCCAAACAGGGATGTAAAAATACCTCTCCAAGGCTCTGCTTTCAAGTCTTCTGGATATTTACCCAAAAGTGGGATTTCTGAGTCTGTTTTTAATTTTTTGAGGAACTTCTGTAATGTTTTCAATAGCAATTGTAACATTTTACAATTGTATCAAGAACTCCATCCATAACTCCCCCCAGCTTCTCCACATGATGGCCAACACTTGTTATTTTCTGTTTTGATAGCCATCCAAACAAGTAAGAGGTAATATTGCATATTCTTGAAAGTGATGGTATTTAAGATGGCATGGTACTGGCACACACACGCACGCGCACACACACACACACACACAAGTGAGAGAAATAGGCCAATGGTGCATCAATAGTGAGGTTAAGAAAACACCAATATAAGAATATTAGCTTTATGACAAAGGGGATATTGTGTTGCAGTGGAAAAAATAGTGTTCTTTTCAATGAACTATGTTGAGTCAATTGAATGCTTATTTGAAAGAAAATTAATCTCATTCTATGCCAGAAACCAAACATCACTGATTCCAGATGTGTTGCTGGTGTAATTATGAAATGTTAAATAATATAAAAGAATAAATATCTTTTTTTTTAAAGATTTTATTTATTTATTTTAGAAAGAGAATGAGAAAGAGAGAGAACATGAGAGGGGGGACAGTCAGAGGGAGAAGCAGGCTCCCCGCTGAGCAGGGAGCCCGATGTGGGACTCAATCCCAGGATTCCAGAATCATGACCTGAGCAGAAGGCAGTTATTTAACCAACTGAGCCACCCAGGCACCTGTAAAAGAATAAATATCTTTATGATCTCAGCATTGGTAAAGATTTCATGAACAAGGTATCCAAAAAAAAACTAACCATAAAATAAAATAATTTTCCTTATATTAAAATTACAAACTTTTATTTATCAAAAGAAACCATTAAGATAATGAAGATACACATCCTAGTATGAAAATGTCTGCAAATACTAAAAATATAATAAAGATAGGCAAAAGGGTAGAACAGACACTTGACAAATGTATGTAACCTCATCATTGCCTGCCTACCAGCAAAATAAAAATTATAACTATAGTGCGGTACTGCTACAATAGACTTCCTAAAATAGACAAAATGAAAAAAGTAAAAAGAAGGAGCAACACCGGCTCTGTTGCAGCAACTCCCTCCATTGTGGGAAGGTATGGAGTCTTTGCTGATAAAATACTTTGGAATTCCAAACTTAGACATGCCTATGACCCTAAAATTCCAAGGCTAAATATATAAGCAATGCAAATGCATTTATAAGGCTTATCATCAAAAAATTACAAATAAAAGCATAGACAAGATCGTTCATTGTAGAAATAACTGATATTTGCAAACAAGTGAAACACGTAAATGCCTATTGACAAGGGAAGAATTAGATTAATTGTGATGTATTCATAAAATGGTTGCGATGTAGTAAATATTATCAGTGTACCACTACAACCCCCAACAAAATGAACATGCCTTTAGAAAAAATTAGTGTTAAGGCAAAGAATCCAAAGACATTTACAAAAATTTCGAAAAGGGGTAAAATCAATACATGGTTTTAAGTCAAGGGGTTACTTTGAGAGCAGTCCTGATGAAAGTAAGGAGTGGCCAGAGATGAACTTCTGTAAAGCTGGTATTATTCTCTTTCTTGATCTTGGGACTTCGCATAGTTGTTCACTTTGAAAAAACTCATGCAGCAGTTCACTTATAGTCCATGTACTTTTCTGTGTCAGTGGTACTTCAAAACTAGTTTATAAAAATTTGAAAAATAAACAATCCAGGAGAAAAATTTTATAGGATGGACCCCAGGACAGAAGCATGTACACAGATAGGCCCAGCAAACTGGAATTACAGATGCCAGGATAAGAGACAAACTCAGGCAATGGGTGGAAAATACCCACTTAAGTCTCCATAATTCAGAGGTGGCAAATTGCACATTTAACTCACATCTCCATGGTAATGTCTCATTTCCCTTACCACATTGACTTGTTTTTACATACAGTGGAGCACTAATTATTACAGTCTTTAAATGTCTCCTATCAGATTTTGGAAAGCATCTTCCCCTGACAAGCACAATTTTACCAACTTACATATTTTTGCATTAAAACTTATCTAAATATATTTTCCAATTTTTATTGCTATCAGGAAAATATTTATTTGTGATCATGAGAGGTAAAAATTATGGATATTTTCATGAGAGCCAAAACAGTGGGAGAGTGAAAAACAGAAATAAAATAATAAAATTTGTAAAGTAACCAAAAAGTATGGTACTGGCACAAAAACAGACTCATAGATCAATGGAACAGGATAGAAAGCCCAGAAACAAACCCACGATTATATGGTCAATTCATCTTCGACAAAGCAGGAAAGAACATGCAATGAGGGAAAGAGACTCTTCAACAAATGGTGCTGGGAAAACTGGACAGCTACAAGCAAAAGAGTGAAACTGGGCCACTTTCTTACACTGTACACAAAAATAAGCTCAGAATGGAGTAAAGACCTAAATGTGAGGCCTAAAACCATAAAAATCCTAGAAGAGAGCACAGGCAGCAGTTTCCCTGACATTGGCCGTAGCAACATTTTTCTAGATATGTCTCCTGAGGTAAGGGGAATAAAATCAAAGATAAACTATTGGAACTATACCAAAATAAAAACCTTTGCACATTGAAGGAAATACTCAACAAAACTAAATGTCAGCCCACGGAGTGAGACGATATTTGCAAATCATATATTTGATAAAGGATTAGTATCCAAAATATACAGAGAACTTATACAACTCAACACATACACACAAAAATAATCCAATTACAGAATGGGCAGAAGACATAAACAGACATTTCTCTAAAGAAGGCATCCAGATGGCCAACAGACACATGAAAAGATGCTCAACATCACTCATGATCAGGGAGAAGATCAAAAGTACAGTGACATGTCACCTCACACCCATCAGAATGGCTAAAATCAAAAACACATGAGCAAACAGGTGTTGGCAAGTATGTGGAGAAAAAGAAATCCAGAGCAATGTTGGTGGGAATGCAAACTGGTGCAGCCACTGTGGAAAACAGTATGGAGGTTCCTCAAAAAATTAAAAATAGAATGGAAATGTGGTCTAGTAACCACACTATTGGGTATTTACCCAAAGAATAGAAAAACATAATTTGAAATGGTACGTGCACCCCTAAGTTGATAGCAGCAGTACTTCCAGTAGTCAAGATACGAAAGCAGTCCAAGTTTCCATGGATAGATGAATGGATAAAGAAGATGTGGCATATTATACAATCAAATATTAAACAGCCATGAAAAAGAATGAAATCTTGCCATTTGCAACAACATGGATGGAGCTAGAGAGATAAATGCTAAATGAAAGAAGTCAGAGAAAGACAAACACCATATGATCTCACTCATAGGTGGAATTTCAAACAAAACAGATGAACAAAGGAAAAACAATAAGAGCGAGAGAGACAAACTAAGAAGCAGACGCAACTATAGAGAACAGACCGATGGTTACGGGAGAGATGGTGGGTGGGGGATGGGTGAAATTGATGTTGGGGACCAAGGGGTGCACTTGTTGTGATGAGCACCAGGTGATGTATGGAGACTTGAATCACTATGCAACTAATAGAACACTGTATGTTAACTATACTGAAATCAAAATAAAATACCTAATAAGTTAGGGGCACCTGGGTGGCTCAGTCAGTCAGTGTCTGCCTTCAGCTCAGGTCATGATCCCAGAGTCCTGGAGCTCGCTGCTTGGGGAGGGGGGAGGGAGAATTCTTCTTCTTTTCCCTCTGCCTGCCACTCCCCTTGCTTGTGCTCTCTTTTTCTCTCTCTCTGTCAAACAAATAAAATCTTAAAAAAAAAACTTAATAAGTTAAAACAAGAAAATAGAATAGACAAAAATTAATTCATAGATATAAGGACTCTAGTTAAAAACATTAAATATATTTTTTATGAACAATAGTACTTTAGAATGTATTTTTAGGTTTAATTGATGTTAAGCTATATAAAATTATAATAATACCCCTTCAAGCTGTACTTCAGATGACAAATGTAATACTTAATTCAAGTTTAGGAATTTTTTATTAGTTTATTAAAAGGTAGCATTCATTACTAAACTTTATAAAAACATGGAACTCTTTCATAAAATCAAAATTATTCTATTTTCTTTGAATGAAAATAGATCATTTTAAAGGAGTTGAAGGATCAAAAGGAAATATTTCTACAACTTATTAAGAATAACCAGCCCCCCCCCGCCAGCATGATGAGCCAGTGGGCAGAGTAGGGTCTGCAGTAAGCCTATGTCAACAGTGAACACACGATAGGGCAAACAACTAAGATGAAGACATCCCTAGCAATCCTATAAGGGAAAACCTATAAACCCACATGCCCAGGTGCCTCCCATATGCAGATAATGCCAGTGTTTGACACAAAATAGGTGCTCAGTAAAGTGTTTGTTGGATGAATGAATGAACGAATGAATGAGTAGAAGAGTGAGTGAGTTTCTATCCGTGCAATTTATTTTTCTTTCTTTTAAAAGATTTATTTATTTGTTTGTCAGAGAAAGAGTGAGCACAAGCAGGGGGAGCAACAGGGAGAGGGAGAAGCAGACTCCCCATTGAGCAGGAAGGCCAGCATGGGGACTCGATCCCAGGACCCCGAGATCATGACCTGAGGCAAAGGCAGACTCTTCACCGAGCCACCCAGGTGCCCCATATCAGTGTAATTTTTATCTTATTTTTTATTTTTTTAAAGATTTTATTTATGTATTTGACACACACACAGAGATTACAAGTAGGCAGAGAGGCAGGCAGAGAGACAGGGAGAGGAGGAAGCAGGCTCCCTGCTGAGCAGAGAGCCCGATGCGGGCCTCGATCCCAGGACCCTGAGATCACGACCTGAGCCGAAGGCAGCAGCTTTAACCCACTGAACCACCCAGGCGCCCATCAGTGTAATTTTTAAAGCTGCGACTTGCAACTTGGATGTCTGGGTCTGGATCCACATTTGAATGGCCAGCCCCTTGAACCTTCATCTGAACCTGTTCTTCCTGCACATACTTCTCTCAAACAACCTGGTGGCCAGATGATTGTAATGAATTAATAAAGCACAGCTCGGGAATGTTTAGATTTTCACCTTATTTCAAGGATGTCCTTTATTCATCTTTCCAGTTATACCCTACCATTTTCCCAGTGTCCTATATTTTCTTTATATATCATCAAATCATTTCTGTGTCATAAATCACACTTTGTGTTTTTATTGTCTTATGCTTATATTATAGGATTTAAGTTAAAGATGTCAAGCATTTACTGCATATTATTTTTTAAAATTTTTTTTTAGAGAGGATGAGAGAAGGTGGGGGCAGGCAGAGGGAGAGAGAAAGAAAGAATCCCAAGCAGGCTCCAAACTCGGTGTGGAATAGAGCTCAAGGTGGGACTTGATCCCACAACCCTGAGACCATGACCCGAGCTCAAATCAAGAGTCGGACACCCAACCTTTTGAGCCACGCAGTCACCCCATCACATTACTCTTTAATTTCCAGGAGTTGGCTTTCACTTTCAGGTTTGTGAAGCATGTTCTGTGGAGCTAATAATTCAGTGGGAGAGAGAAAGGTTAAATGAAGGAAATAATTTCAAAATCAAGCAGTGGGTTGAGAATATGGACATCAGTAAAATATGTAAGTGTCTAATGGGAAAGTCAAACACGCAGACTGATATAGGTACCACTGTTTGCAAAATCCTACCGTAAATATAAAGGCAAAATGTTGATGGGGCATTGAGAAAGGAACTAGTGACTCTTTTTTAAGTAGATCATTTGTTTTCAGGACACCTTAGCATTCTCTAATTACGTTAATTACTAATAAGGTTGTCTTGGGAAAGATCACTATCTTCCATAGCTTTCTCCTCTTAAATGTGGACCTTTCGATTTGATCGCAGGTTATGCTTCCTCCCTGCATGGCAAGGCAGCATCTTTGGTGGGACCCACTAGGTGTGTCCTGTCCTCTCACTTGCTTTGCCCCTAGGGAGACAGTGTGGCTCATTCTGATTGGAGAATTTAGGAAGATTACAGTAGTAGTTGTTTCAGCTCCTAGTTTTACTCTGTGGCGAGCAGGTGTTCTGCTGCTCCATCTGCTCTGCTGGGGAGGGGGAAGCCCGCAGTGTCCAGCATGGTGAGTAAGTGTGCTTGGTGCTGCGGCTCAGCGTACGGGGCCCATTTGTCTCCACGCAAAACCACACTCTGTATCCTCCAGCTTAGACTTCGTTGGGTTAAAGATCACATTTTGGTTTCTGTCTATTTTATAATCAACTTTGTTTTTCAATTTGCATAACATTCAAACAGAGGAAAAGAGGTAATATTTATTGGGCACTTTCAACACCCAACAAAACCACTGCTAGAAATCATGTATTTGCAAAGAGCCACCTGGACGGCCACATGAACAGGAATTCCCCGCCTCCCACCGGGTAGCACAGACAATAAGGTGTCCGAGAGGGAAATACAGGAAGAAGGAGAGAGAAATGGCTTCCCTGCCCATCCCAAGGGGTCGGTCTTATACTGAGCTCAACGCTCACACTAATGATCAATCAGGTACATCCTGGAAGAGAGGACAGCAGTTTCTGTGTGTAGCGTACCAGGGTCCCAGGGCCGCCATAACAAATGACCGCACACTGGCTGACTTAAAACAACAGAGATTTATTCTCTCAGTTCTGGAGGCCAGACATCTAAAATCGAGGTGTCGGCTGGGTTGGTTGCTTCTGACCATCTGAGGGAGACTCCGTTTCATGTTTCTCTCCTAGCTTCAGGTGATCACCAGTGATGCTTTGCATTCCTTGGCTGTTGGCTGCCCTCCATTCTCTGCCTGCACCTTCACGTGACCTTTTCCTCTGTTTCTCTGTGTCAAAATTCTCTCTTCCTTCTCCCATTAAGAAACCACTCACTGGATTCCGGATCCAACCCAAACTGAGTATGATCTCATCTCAAGATCCTTAATTAAAGCTGCCAAGACCATATTCCCAGGTAAGGTTACATTTACAGAGATGGGTGTTAGGATGTTGGTATGAATTTTTTGTAGTGACATAATTCAGTCCAAAGAGACAGTTAACCCCATTATCAACTAATTGTCCTATGTGTATTTTCCTGATTTTTATAAGTTTTTTTTTCCTGTCTAGAATCTTCTGAAATGGATGGTAACAGATAAGAAAAGTTTTCTTATGTGTTTGACTCTGAATTAGAGAGCTTGGAATGAATCTCATTTCAGTTTTGTACATATCACAATATAATTCAGTAGAAATAATGCTGGGCTTAGCATAGCCATATAATTCGGTGGGTTAGAAAGAGCACACGGATCAAAGGGGCTTGCCACTAGAAAGCATGTCTGACATACCTAACACAGACTAGGTGGTCTTATCGATCATGTGGCTGCATTAACATGCAAAGGCATGCATCACTGAATAAAGGAAGGAGTCGATATAGAAGGGAATGAATGAAGGGCAAAAAACCGTGTGGAGGCGAAGCTAGTGGGGGCATGGCAGTAACCATGGGTTGGTGAGGGACGGAGTGGAGAGTGATGCAAGCCAGCCAGACAGCTTCAATTCCCACATAGTCTAGAGGAAACCCAGACTGGTGTCCTGGGGAAACGGATATAGAATAGGTCAAAGATCTCTTTAAGTGCGTGTCCCGTAGGTGCAGAGGCCAGAAGACTATGGATGGTGTCGTTGGTATGAAATGACTGAGGGAAAAAGTCGAGCGCAAGTACCTACAAAAAAGTGGGTGTGGGTGACCCTTGCAAAGATTACTTTTAAACATCTAAGATGCACATCAATCCCAAATGGGAGGCAGAAATGTGAGTCTCTGGTCACTGTCTCTGAGTCCTCGTGGCAAGACTGCCAGAGACTGGGGTTGGAGTTTCAGTGATGGTTTTGTTCTACTGTGACCCGATAAATGGCGAACTCATAGGGAGAACGGAAATGGAGACTCCTGCTCCGCTTTGGCCAACAAGGGGCTGGAGATCTGTGGATGGCACCGGCTTGCTGAGGTGTTCTGCCCCTGCCAGACCAGTGGGGCACAGGCTCCCCAGGAAGGAGCCTGTGGCTCTTTTGGTCTCTGTCACTTCTGACCCCTGAGCTGACGGCCAGATGGAGTCTCTGCCTGCCCATGGGAGGTTCTACCCACACGAGAGCCAGAGGTAGTGGATGAAGAAACCAGCCTCAGTGCCTGGAGGACTTTCAACAGGCACTCTCAAGTTCACTTTTTCAGCGAGGATTCACCTTTTCCTTGATTACTTTTTGGCGGCCCAAATGTCTTTCAAAGCCCTGCCCATACCTGTGGTCAGCATGCTGGTTCGGCAGAGCATGAAGGGGTTCCCTGCAGACACAGTGCACATCTTAGCCACCTCATTCCCCCGTCAGACTGCCATCCGCGTGCTCTGTGCAGCGTGTGGGTTTTCTCTCAAAAGAACTTTGTATTCCCTTGTTCAACCCCAGCTGCCCTCTGATCTCACCTCGACTCTGTAGAACCAAAACCGGAACGTTCCACAGTGACGACCGCTCACACTTCGTGTTTTTCTCTCCACATCGTCTTGGCTGCTTGTAGGTCTTCCTCTGATCAAATGCCTTCACATTTTTATTTTTTATGTAACTGTCCCTGAATCTTCCTCCTCTCAACAGCACCCATCAAACTGTCTTACTAAATAAGTTATGCTTAATTAGCAGGACCACCACGTTTAGCAGAAAAAAACACGGGGTGCCCCATTACCTTTGAATTTCAGATAAACAGTGAGCAATTCTTAGCATAAGTATGTACCAATTACTGTCCTGTGTTTTAATTTGCTGAACCTGGGGACCGTGGCTCTAACACAGTCTACATTTTACTTTAAAAATTCTCTATATTGTCTGTTTATCCTCACTATAATTTAAGCTCCCTAAGGACATGTTTTTGGTTGTTTAATTAGCTGCTGCCTCCTCAGTACTTAGTTCTTAGGAAATTGCTCATGGTCAATAAATATTTGTGGAAAGAATTATTGAAATGGCCTTTCCCTACTATTATATGCCTCTCAGAGGCCGGGCTATAAAAGGTAGAGTTTAGTGCTCTGATCATAGAATCATTGGATAGATTTTTTTGTTCTCTGTGTTGTTTTGTTTTGTTTTAGGATGGAGACGCTAAATTCGGAAACACTTCTACTCTGCTCAGAGTCATAGAGACATTTGTCTACTGATAGGATGTCCCCGGACTAAGATTGCAATATGTTCAGAATGTATGTCTTTTGGTTTTTGGCTTGTGGATGTGGTAGCTCGTTTCAATAAATTTGTTAACTTTTCTCTATTTTTTGTTATTATCTTCCTATCACAGTATAGCCTGATGGCAGTTATTTCTTAGTATATATAGGTGAATCACATTTTTTTATTATGGTAAAATATACATAAAATAAAAATGACCATATTAGGGGAGACTGGATGGCTCAGTCAGAAGAACATCTGACTTTCGATCGCCAGATTGTGAGTTTGAGCCTCATGTTGGGTGCGGAGATTACTTTGACAAAATGACCGTATTGGGGCATCTGGGTGGCTCAGTTAAGCAACTGCTTTCAGCTCCGGTCATGATCTCCGGGTCCTGGGATCGAGCCCCATATCAAGGTCCCTGCTTCTCCCTCTCCCTCTGCCCCTCCCCCCACCCCTGCTCTCTCAAATAAATAAATAAAATCCTTTAAAAATTAAAAATAAATACAAAATTTAAAAAACGACCATATTAACTATTTTTAAGTGTACCCATAGCAACATTAAATACATTCACATTGTTTTGAGGCCATCACCAAAAGTTTATCTTCAGAACTTTCTTATCTTGTAAAACTGAAATGCATCCATAAACATAAACATTCCTGCCCCCAGCTTCCAGCTTAACTCATCAAGAGAAAAAGATATATTTCAAATAGAAGTAACAAGTAGCTTCTTGGATTGTTTGAACATCTAATTAATGAAGAGAAACAAATCACATTTAAATAGAGAAAAGGTTAAATTTATTGCCAACATTATTTGAAGAATGACATTGATACAGATAAAAAGTAAGTCACGCTGAAGGAAGTTCCCACAACAAACTAGTTAATGAGTATTAATTCAAGGGTATTTATTAGTTATTGGGTAAAAAATCTTGAAATGCCATCAGTTTTACAATTGCCTAGTGAATAAAAACTTAATAGAAGTTTTCTCAAATTTAACAAAGCTACCAAAAATTTGTAAGTCATTGTCAATAAATAATTGTAGGACCAAAAGAAGAAAAACAAAGTATCAATATTACAAAAATTATTTACATCAACCGTGCCAGAGCCAAGTCTGCGTCACCTTCGTATGCTCTCTAGAGAAGATTTATAATACATAGTAATGCAACGGGTGGCATTCTATGAAAATGCCATTGTTCTGCAAAGTGTAAACAGGAAGAATTCAGTAAAGAAATATATAAAAATGCAAGATGCAAATTGTTAGAGCACTAGATCAGTTAATGAGTGAATACATACTGTTATTTTTCTAGATTTGTGATGTTGGTGGCATTTTTCAGCTTTTAAAAATGTATAATATGTTGTGATTTCCTTTCTCCATCTCAATAGATGTCCACATTTGTACCAATTTAGTATTCATCAAATTCTATTGTCTCTTAAGAAGAGCTCCCCAAACGTAAATTCCCCTGCGGTGGCCCAGGAAGTGATTGGCCACAGCTGTTTCTAGAGTTGTGCCCCAGGTGCAGAGCCCAGTTCCAGCCCAGGCAGCAGCCCCGCTCTGTCCCCGCCTCCTGTCACCTGCAGGAGATGTCGGGAGCCTGAACCTGGATCCTGACCCACGCCCAAGCCCTCGCTCCTGCTGGTCACTTTCCACTTACATTTCTGGCCTGGGGAGATGCTAGTTTTATTGTTTTATTTATTTTTATTTTTTTGATGATAGTTTTATTTCTGAGCATGGCTGTGAAATCTGAATTTTCTCTCCTCACGTTTTCTATAATGGCTATGGGTTTGTGTGTGGAACAAAGGTGACGGTATGAGTGTATAGATCCATTCTGCCTGGGAATCTCAGGCCATGTTTATTTGCTTTTTAAAAATCTCACTTATTATTACATGTTGAATGGGGGGAAGTTACATGAGATGTGACTTTCCAATGTAACATCGAATGGAAGTCTTGTCTATTTGAGATTTCAATTTAATATAGTTTCCGGTCATGTAACCAAGCCAGCCTGAGCGGACCGTGTGGCTCTGTCCCTGTCAGTGTCCTGTGTGACAACTTGTGGAGTGGGGTCTCTCATGCTGCTAAGGACATTTTCTTAGACACCCCTCTCTTTCCTTAGAGCCCCCTCTCCTGTGTTGTGCTTTCCCAAAGACCAATAATGAATGATGGTCAAGGTCATCTCAAGGAATGAGGGAAAGGGGCAGCTTATAACATAAAACAAGACTACATCAAGTTAACGAATGTCAGTTTTTTGACCTCACGGTGCTAGGCAAGGGCATATTTAGTCTCATAGTTCCTGAACAGAGCTTGAAGAATACTACCGAACTTGAAGTCACTTTTAGGAAATAATACAAGACTGTGAAATAAGATGTAGAAAAGGAAATGGATTTTCTCAATCCCTTCTTCTCCTTGGCATTAGAGAAATTCAGCCCATTTATAGCTCTTAGTGTCTTTCAATCTAGTGGGCAGATATTTTACAATTCCTATTAATTTTCCTTTGCTCTTTACTTCCTGCCTCTTTCCTAGTATGATTAATTTATTAGTTGCATTATCAAATGCTTTCTGACATTCACGTGGTGCTAGACACTGCACTGCACATCTTCACAGGGAAAACATTTATGAGGTACTGACTGTGTGTTTTGTAGGTGTCCTTTTTGGGGACCCTCACCATAACCCCGCAGGAGGGGAAACTGAGGCGAGGAGTCGAAATGCTCAGTCCAGGTAGGAAGGATGATAAATAGCACAATTGGGTTTAGAGCGCAAACAGTTTTAGTCCAGAACCTGTGGCTTCTCCAGGCTAACACGTCCACCTCCAGCCAGGGCTGGGAAGAGGGTGGTCAGGAGCCGCCAGCTTCCTTTTGTCCCTTCCCCAAGCTTCCTGGAGCTTTAGAGCAGCCCTAGGGTGTGGCCTCCCATCCCCTCCAGCTCCCCAAAAAACCACTCCCAATGCCCCTAGAAACTGGGGCTAGCCACCAGCATGGGCATCACCAGCTCTGCCCTGTTTGCTGGCCTATGAAATGGGGGTAACCTGTGCCATCAGGCGTGTTGCAAAGCTCAACAGGAAGCCCAGACACAGAGCCCTGGCTGGGAGGGCAGCCCGACACTCACGGGGTCTGGGTGTCTCGTCTTGGTCAGAACGACTGTCCCCGACTGATGCTCAGACTGTCCTGTGCGTGCCCAGGCTGATGGTTCTGAGCACAGTGAGACGCATCCCACCACGACTGTCCCTCCTTACGCCCGGCCACAAGCTCCAGCGCATGTCCTCCCCACCCCTACCCTGGGCCTGCTATCTACCTTGTACTCTCTGACCTCGCCAGGCCAGGCTGCTCTGTCACCTGGGAGTGCGGGCAGGGTCTACCTCAGTGCTGAATCCGTTTCCCACTGCTTTCTCCTTCTGGGCCGGTGGAGTGGAAATTTCCATTCATGCTTGCAAATTGCTATTTCATTCATACACTCACATTCTTCCTCACAGCTCCTCCCAGAAGTGATTCATTTTTTCATCGTAAGTTTCACACTTGCATCTTGAAAAGAAGAGGAGGAGCTGTTTTCTCGGTCAGAATTAGTGTACTTAATGAGCAGGAAAAAGAATCATGTGAACGCCACGCGTAATGGTTTACAGAGGATGGTAGATGCCCAGGAAGGGAGGAGGATGTTTGAAAGGAGGTGATTAAATTGAATGTTCATGGTCATTATCATTATTATCATTTAATCAAATAATTCACCAATAAACATGAGTAGATTCAGCAATTTTCAGTAACTCAATTGACTTCTGTGCTTTCTGGGGGGGAGTATGAGGCATGGTCTTGGGGAGGAGCCTAATTTGCATGTGTTAACACCAAATTATAACTAAGAATGAGAGGAGCATGACACAAAAATTTTTCAATGTAGATACTTCAAAATGTAGAACATTACAAAGGTTTTTTGTGACTCATATATTGGGGCCTTAAAGTATATTTCTTGAAAAAACACCTGATGAAAAGAAAAACGCAGATATAGGTTGGAAATAAAAAACCCAATCATTTATTTGTGTGAGACTCAAGCGGCAACTAACCTGCTTGACTCAGATTTGCTTTTTGTTTTATTTTATTGTCAATTTGTTCCCCAATGAATGGTTATTTGAACACTGAGGATCTTGAATAGATAGAGGTGTTTTTTGGGGGGGACATTACATTGTCCTTTGCTGCTTCCTCAGGGAGTATGGGTCAGTTGTAGATCATCTCCAAACTCAAATTTCTTTCCAGATAATGTTGGAAAGCCACTGTGCCACCTTCTTCAACCCCAGCTGGTCTCGTTGCTTGTCTCTGCTTCCCCCGCTTTTGCAATCTCTCCTCCTATCACCACGATGACAGACACCACATCCATAAACACAAAAAGCTACTGACTCAAACACGGTGTTCAGACCAGTTGTACTTCATCCAAGGATGCTACTGTGAAGTTTCTTAAACTCAGAATTTTGGGGAACAGTATCGGCCACATTGAAGACAGGGGAGAGGGGAGGGATGAGAAAGCTTGAGAAAAAGCAGCAAAAAGAGGACTCTTCCTGTCTGAATGTCTATGTTTGACCTATTTTCCTGAACAAATACATACAGCCTGGTGTTAAAAAAAAGTGACTAAAACTAAGGTATTCATCACAAGAAATTAAAAAATAACAAACATACTTAAGACAAGTAGCAAAATTTCTTTTCGACTCTTCTTAAGTTCTGACATTGTTGCCTATATTAACACACACACACATACACACACAGTATTGGACCCTTCCCATAGAGGATGCTACCTAGCATTTCAGAAAGTTCCAAAGCCACTGTGTCAACAGTGCAGAAAGAATTGAGGACCCCAGCTGTCTTCACAGTATTGAACTCCATGTCTCCTTCTATGCCTGGATCTTGCTGGGATTATTGGGATGGGGGCCTGAAATTTGGTAGAGAGAAGAGGGAAGAATAGTCTTTTACCTAAACCCATTCCTTCTGCTTCTCCTGTTGCAGGACAAAGTTCTACTCTTGTCTTTGGAAGGTTGCTAGAAATGTTGAGTTAATTAATGGAAATGACTGGGGTAAAAGATGGGTTTCGTCTTTTCTTCTCTTGCTCCCTGTGGACCGTCCCTTGCTGAGAGGGACCAACGGGTGACAGTAGAACTTCCCAGAATGCCTCATCCCAGTGACCACCCCATTGGTCATGGGAAATCTCCTGGGAATTAAAACCCCTTTGATGTGGGTACCAATGACATGTCACTAGTGTAGGTAGCACACAGGAGTCAAAAACGGTAGGGTCAAATCACATGAATTTGATAAACAAGAGAAAAATTATAGCAGGATTCAGGTGAGGTCATAAATCAACTAGAAACCAGAAAGGAAGCCTCAGTGGGTCTGTGAACAACATAATCTCCAGTACCTAGAATCCTACAGGAAACTTAGTTCAATAAATATCAGGTGGATAAATGAAGGAATTAGTGTGTGAACAACAGAAGTCTCCTCATTGTAAGTCATGGGGAAATTGGTTGGATTAGACAGAGGAAGAACATCTGAAAAATAAAGGACCAATTTGAACTATTTCTTGGTGTCTGTGTCTCCCTAGACATCTAAAGTCTATTTCTAGCGATTTTGGAAAACAAGACACTCTGTCATTGTTATCCAGGTGCATAATGCTTAATAATACTATTATTTTCAAGCATCAGAGAAATCCTGACAAGTATTAAGATTCCATGCCATACAATAATTTCTTCCTAGTTCTATACCTAGGGTGGTCCAGTCTGAATCCCCAAATTTCTTCATTATATTCATGTTCTTAACACGCCTGCTTGGGGACAACAGGTCTATGCTTTCCACTTGTCACTGGCTCTAGGCACATGGGATCTGAGAACCTTTACACTTCCTAATATTCAGATCCTTATCATGAAGACACAAAACAAAAACATTAACCAGAGTGGCAGTGGAGGGAAATTACACAATTATAATCTTTAAAAAAATGTTAAACATTTTATTGATTTTGAGGGACACTACCAGACTCAGGTTAAATATTTGAATATGTGAAGGCTTTATAACCATGTGACATTTAACAAGGGAATGTGAAATAATAGCTAAGTAGTGCTCTCAAGAAACTCAAGGACACTACCTTGAAATAACTCGCTGAAGCCCCAAAGGTAAAGTAAGATTTTTGTCCTGTTATTGTTTTAAGATTCGGTAAGAGCCTCTTGTCCAGCTGATGGATTATTACTTTCTTAAATAGAACATATCGATGGTTAGTGCCCAAGCATTGTGAGAGGAAGATTTGACAGTTGATGCAGAGAGAACAGATATTCAGATTAAGAGAAATATAGAAAAATGGTCACCTCAGAATTGGACCGGTAAGGGCAGGGTGTTGGTTGACTTCAAGCTTCATAGTGTTGTGGTCAGAAAATAGGCATGGCGTGATCTCAATCTTTTAGGGGCAAGGTGTTGGGAATCCTGGTCTGCTTTGCCACCCACTGCCCACCCAGAACGTCATGCCAGATGCACACCATGGCTTTTACTCTGCTCACAGGAAGTAGGGAGCTTGGAGCTTGGATGCTTGAGTGGAACCAGGAAAACTACATGTTTCCATATGCCTATATGTGCACACATAGGCACACACACATTTGCTTTTTTTTTTTCTTCTGACATTAGTAAATGTACTAGATAATGTACTACATTGGGTAATGACAGTGTGAATTTAGGAATTATTTTTCAAACTTTATACTTCATAGCACCATAATTAACACACAGAATACGTGTCATTAGGGTTCCTCGTGGCATATGCAAGTCACTCATGCTGTTGCTTCATCAAATTTATAGGCATGATATTGGGCAGGTGTCAAAGGCCATGATTTACAACATGGCAACTGAAGGGAAGTGCTGTCCTGAATCTGTCCAAGACCACACAACCATGAAAAGAAAACAAGTGTTCCTCCCCCAGAGCCAGGGTAGGATTGGGAATGTCCATCTCAACACTGCTTGGCGGTGGGGGGGATGGATTCATGCCGACTGGCTTAATGAGCCCAGTTAAAGGAAAGCACTAAAGCCTGTGAACAGAAACTTAAAAGGAATGCAAGATAGACTTAATACCCTGGAGAAGAAGAGTGGCAAGTGCCTGGACATCGCAAATATGACTGGTACAGGACTTGCAAAGACCGTGGTCAAAAGAGAGTTTAGGAACACACGACCCAGTGCCCTCCTGCAGCTCAATGTTGGAATTCTTTGGGCCACCTGGGTGGCTCAGTTGGTCAAGCATCTGATTCTTGATTTCAGCTCAGGTCATGATCTCAAGGTCGTGGGATTAAGCCCCGAGATGGGCTCCATGCTCAACATGGAGATGCTTGGCATTCTTTCTCTCTCTCTCTTCCCTTCCTAGAAGAAGAAAATGAAGATGAAGATGAAGAAGAGGAAGAAGAAGAAGAAGGAAAGGAGAAGGAGAAGAAGAAAATGATTTCTTTGAAGAAAAATGCCAGTGTGCTAGGAGTCACATGTTCCTAACATGTCAAACTTCTGAGAAGTGTTTCAAGGAAAGCATTTGAAGAGAAAGAAACAAGTTCTCTGTGTTTTAGGGGACATGTTGAACAGGTGTCAGACTTATGCTTGAAAAATATGCACAGACAAAAAGCCAAAGGAAATGGCCTATAGTGGCCCCATTCCTACTATCTGAGAGTCACAAGAAAAATCATGGGATCCGCCCTTATTTCACCCAGGTAGCAAAGGAGGGGTCTCCCTGAGACTGGATGTACATAATGAGAAGAGAGTGTGAATAAGGTTAACTCTTGATGGTATCTATCAGTTTACTTACTGCTACACTTCCCAGGAGACCCCCTATCCCTTTACCCACCTGCTCCCCGTCTTACTGTTCATGGGGTAAGGACATTAAGGATTTGGGGTTAAATAATTTAAATTAAAGGATATCTGGAGAGTCATATCTTATCAATGATGTAAATTCAGAAATAGGTTGCAAATAAGTCTCCATTGGGCACAGCCACTCATAGTTGGTTAATTGGCCCCTACCTTTCTTCTGGCCCCTCTCATTTCTCCTGTGTCTGAGCACGTGGTCAGAATGAATCTGGGCTCTCTTCCATCATGCAGCAGGTGCCCACTCACTCCCATCTGTGCACTTTAGAAGGGCAAAGTGAGAGGCATTTGGGGATGGGTAGTTCACATCTGTGTAATCCAGATAGTCCACACGGTTCTGTCCACAGCTGCAATTCCAGTCCTGCAGGAATTGCACTAACTATATGCAGAATGGAGGGAAGGGGGCATAGGTTGAAACAGGGAACAAAGTGTTCTAGTCATCTAGGCAAAGAATTACAGTGCCTTAGACCAGGGA
Organism: Ailurus styani; assembly: GCA_002007465.1. Taxonomy (NCBI): domain Eukaryota; kingdom Metazoa; phylum Chordata; class Mammalia; order Carnivora; family Ailuridae; genus Ailurus; species Ailurus styani. The sequence goes on from LNAC01001309.1 coordinate 71,537, forward strand.
GCAAACACCGGAAAAGGGGAAGTGGTGGGAATCCACGTATACATGGAAGTAAAGCCAACCCTATTTCCTGAGCAGATGGGGTTGATAGGAAGCAAGCAAAGGCAGAATCAAAGATGACTCCACAGTTTTGGTCTCAGCGGAAGGATGGGGTTGCCATCAACTGAAATGGGGAGGCTACACATCCAGTGTATTGATGCCCAGTGGAAATATTGAGTAATCAGATACATCTATGAATCTGAGGTTAGGAAAAACACACAGGGGCTGCAGATAAAGAGCATTGTCAATAGAGATGGTAGCAATTAATTTAATTGAAAGTTACAGAAAGGTGTTTAATCATGTGTTTATATTTGAATGAGTGTTCAAAATTGAAAACACATTTGTTACTGTCAGAACCTTATCAGAACCCAGATATGTACTTCATGACCTTTCCCAGGCACACCAGCAGGTTGCAAAGGTAACCACCATCCTAGCCAACAATATATTTCCCTCTGTTTTTGTATTTAGCCTACAGAGTAAAACAACCTTGCTTCTGGCTGCTTTTGCTCACCTTCACATTTATTGTAGATACCCACTGTGTTATATTAGCTCTTCAATTTCCAATAATATTCTAAGAATATAACATGATTTATTCCCTATTCTATTATTGATGGACATTTTGGTGATGTTTAAATTTGGATTACTACGACTAATGTATCCATGAAAATTTGTTTGGGTCTTTTAGTGAATACACACAGACGTGCACACGCACACACACACACACACACACACACACACACACACACATTCTTTGTTGGAAATACGCCTAAGGATAGAATTACTGGGTCACAGTAGGTATCTTTTTAGCTTGAGTAGGTACTGCCAAGTAGTTTTCTGAAGTGATCTGATCCAATTACAAGACTTTAAGTTTGTTACCAATGTCTGCCTTTGAAATGTAGCTCTTCCAGATACCTCTCACTATGGTTTTGTTTGCATCCCCCTTCTAATGAATGAAGTTAGACATTTTGTCAACTATCACAGTCATGGTGATGATCTATTTTTAGAGGTAAATATACAATATTTTCCCCATTTTTATGGCATTCTCATTTTCAGAGTGATTTGTAATAGTTTGAAATATATTTTAGGGGTGCCTGTGTGGCTCAGTCGGTTAATTGTCCAATGCTTGATTTCGGCTCGGGTCTTGAGATCAAGTGCCACATTAGGCTGCACACTCAATGTGTTGAGGGGTCTACTTGAAATTCTCTCTGTCTTTTCCTATGCCCCTCCCCCACCCCCTATAAAGGGAAGAAATATATTTCATATGTAAGTACATTGTCAGAAGAATGGCAATTGTTTCCTTCCACACAGTGCCTGACATTTTTGCTTCTCCTAGCTGTCATAATGAATGGAAATTCTTGCTTTGCATATTTATTAATTTTTTACTTTATGACTAGTGCTTGCTATGTCTTGCATAAGACATTTTTCCTGTCCTAAGTTCAAGAAGATAGTCTTCTAGGTTTTCCAGGAATATTATTGTTTTACCTTTTACTTTTAGTCTGTAAGACTCCTTGTATGCCATCTGCTTCAAGAAGTAATTTAGAAATAAGAATATTGTCTTAACGAAGAAACATTTACATATAAAAAATTAACTCTTTCCTCCTCAGCACTGGTGCCACCTTTGCCATAAATCAGATATCCAACTATCTGTGGATCCTCTTTCCAGCCACTCTTATGGTTCTCAGTCCACTGAAAACTGAAAAAAAAAAACGTTTTCAGTTTCTGTGCCAGGACAATGGTGTCTTCAATACACCTTTATCACATTCCCTTTGTCCCTGGGAATCTTGGTTCTCCAGTTTTGTTTTGATTCCATAGGATCATCTCTTCTATTCTTGGCCCTTTCCATTTCCTTTAAAGACTTATTTATTTATTTGAGGGGCAGAGAGAGAAGAAGAGAGAGACTCTGAAGCACACTCCATGCTGAGCACAGAGCCCAACATGGGGCTCAGTTTCATGACCCTGAGATTACGACCTGAGCTGAAATCAAGAGACAGATGCTTAAACAACTGAGATGTTTCCCTCTGTTTTGTATGCCTGGCCTTTTACATTTTTATACAGATTTAGAACTAATTCATGAATACTGACTATAAAAAGTTGTCATCTTGATAATATTTCATTTTCCAATCCATCAACATCTTACATTTTTCTCATTTATTTAGCTCTTTAATTTTTGTGTGGAGGCCTTATGTATTTTTATTAAATCTGTTTATGAATGTATATTGTTTACTAACGCTATCAATTAATACTTTTTGATCAGCTACAGATTATAGATTCAGCATAGATCAGCTCCAGAATTCAGTGACTTTACCAAACTCACTTATTAACCTAATTTAACAGTGAGTTCTTTTGGGTTTTCTCTGTACATGAGAATGTCATGTGCAAATCATCACAGCTTTACTTCATTTTGAATCTTCACACTTTGACTGTTATTTCTGACCTTACTGTTGCAGTCGCTGGGACCTCCCATACAACGGGGAAAAGCAATTTTGAGCAGAGACCTTTTTCTTTTTCTTCAGATCAAAAAGAAAGCTTTCAAACTGTCACCATGAAGAACGTGTTTTATATATATATATATTTTTTTTTTGTAAATGTTCCTTAACAGATTAAGAAAGTTTCCATCTATTTCTGAATTTTTGAATTTTTTTCTAGCTTTTTCAGTTTATCAAATGCTGTACTTCACAACCATTAAGATGGCTGTCTTTATGCTTTTATTTTTTTATGGGGTGAATTACATTGATTTATTTTTTTAATAGTAAACCAACCTTGGCATACACACCAATTAATCATGGTCTATTTATAGTTTTATACATTGCTGAACTAGACTAGCTAATATTTTATTTATTATTTTCATACCTATGTTAATGAGAGTTTCCTGATATTTTCCTTTCTTATAATGCCCTTATTCAGATCCTATCAAGGTTACACTACACTAACTTCTTAAAGCAAATTGGGTTTTCTCTATTTTTATATCCTCTTGGAAGGATTTGTAGGAATTTATTAGTGAAGCTGCGTGGGCATGGAAATATTTTTGTGAGAATTTTTTTTATTTTTTTAAAGATTTTATTTATTTAGTTGAGAGAGAGAGAGAGACAGCAAGAGAGGGAACACAAGCAGGGGGAGTGGGAGAGGGAGAAACAGGCTCCCCGCTGAGCAGGGAGCCAGATGTGGGTCTTGAACCCAGGACCCTGGGATCATGACCTGAGCCGAAGGCAGATGCTTAACGACTGAGCCACCCAGGCACCCCTGTGAGAATATTTTAAATTAAAAACAAAATCTTTAATAGATACAGAAGTATTCACATTTCCCCTTTATCGTGCGACAGACAATGATGTGATCTAAGGGGAAGTATTTATTCTGGTAATGCAATGAGGTTTGGGGTATATTTGTAACTGCCAGAGGGTAATCTAACCTTATGTTAGACATTAACAGTGCAGAAAATTCATGCAGTGATATTCAACACTCATTTATGGGTATTAAAAATTGTAGGAATATAGGAATAAGAGAAATATTTCTTATCCTGATAAAATTTAACAATATTAATCTAGAAAAGTACCTGCAGCAAATATCAAAATTAAGGCTGAATTTTTGAAACCTTTCTTTAAGGCAATTAAAGGCACCTCTGTAAGAGATGCCCTGTTCTCATCAGATTTGGTCAGTATTCTGAAAATATTAGATGGTGTAATTAGACACTAAGAAAAAACACACTTATAAGTATTGAAAAGGTAGAAAATTTTTCCCTATGATCACAAACATCCCAAGTAATCTAAAGATCATTTTAAGAATACACCAAGAGTCATAGAAAATAGAAAATATACCATTTTAAAAGTATAGTATGACCTTATAAAATATATAAAACATGTTTATAACATTTATAAAACTCATAAAACAGAAACAAAAGTATTAATTATTTAGCAACAAATCTACCAAAAAACCCACAACATTTTGTAATAATTTTAAAATGTTATCGAAAGTCATCAGATACTATTTAATAAAAGTAGAGATGTACATGAAAGAGATGTGTTCATTCATAGGCAAACTTGGCATCATAAGTATATCTTGCATAAAATTAACATGCATTAACCATTTTAAATATTTTCGTTCTGTGTACAGCTTTCAACTCCAACAAATTCTTAAAGATTACAGAGAGTCTTTGCTTGTGTGCATTGCATCTATCAACATTTATCTGAGGAGAAATTGAAATTTAGAACATTTCCTTTAAAGTTTGTAATTTTAGTTCATTTTAAATGACCATAAGAAAATCATTATATGTAACATAAATCACACATATTTTATGAGAAATAACTATTGTTTCCATAACACAAGGAGAGTGGCTTTGTTTTCTATTTTTGGGAAGAAATTTAATATCCGTTTAGTGGAAGACAGCTGGATTCTTATGTCAGTTTCTGTAGTCAGTCGGTTGTAACATATCAATGAGCAGCGAAAGGGAGAATCTTCAGACTCTCCTAAAGGGTCTTGGGACTTCTAGTGTCCTCGGACCCTACTTTCAGAAATGATGACCTATATGTTTGATGTTTTAAAAGCCCAAGAAGTTTGGCGTATCCGTGCACGCAAGCACATACATGCGTATATGTGTCTGTGCACACAACACGTGTGTGTTGCGGTTACTAGGAGCTGAATTGCTTTGGAAGATCAAGGAAGCCGAGAGACTTCTGAAGAACAATGCAGAGACCTGGTCTCTCACTCAACAGTACTTATTACAAAGCAATACCAGGTGAACATCATGATGAACTTCTGTTTCTTATTGCTGCCGTAACAAATTACCTCAAATTTAGTGACTTGAAACGATACGAACTGATTATCTTATAGCGCTGGAGGGCAGAAGTCTAGGTTAAAGTCAAGGTGTCCATAGGGCTGCGTTCCTTAGTGGAGGTGCTAAGGGAGACTCTGTTTCCTTGCCTGTCAACTTTCTACAGGCCACTTGCATTGCTTGTTTAGTGCCTCCGTCCACTGTGGGAGCCAGCCATGGCCAGCGGAGCCTTTGTCAATCCCGTCTTCTCAATCCCGCACTTCCCCCATCACGCTTCCTTGTCTGTGTTGACTCTCCTACCTCAGCATTTTCTCATAAGGACCCTTGCATTGGGCCCACCAGGATTATTCAGGGTCCTCTGCGCAACTCAATAGACTTAACTTAATCACATCTGCAAAATTCCTTTTCCCAGTGAGGTAACACATTCACACATTCTGTGGTTTAGCTTGAAGACATCATCGGCAGTCCATTATTCTGTCTATCACAAATGGACACAGAGAAGAATGAAGTAGAAATGTATTCTTTCACAGTTCTGGGTGCTGAAAGTCCAAGATCAAGGTGCGTGTAAGAGTTAGTTCCTTCTGCGGCCTCTCCCCTTGGCTTGACATAGCCAACGTCCCTCTGTGCTTTCACATGGACTTTCCTCCACACACACAAGGAGAGAGAGACTTTCTGGCATCTTTTCGGAGTCCTTTTGGATTAGGTCCCCACACTTATGACCTTGTTTAACCTTAATTACTTCCCCAAAGACCCTGTTTCCCAATACAGTCACATTGGGGTTAAGGCTTTAATTTATCTACATTTTCTTTAGTTGTTTATACTTTTGGTATCATATTTAAGGAAGCATTGTCTAATCTATGTCTGTGAATATTTACACCTTTGTTTCCTTCCCTAAATTTTATACTTTAGCTCTTACATTACTATTATTGTTTGTGTCAATTTTGATTTAATGTTATATGTTTTGAGGTAAAGGTTCAACTTTTCTTTTGCATCTAGTAGTCCCAGAACCATATATTGAAGAAATGATTTTGTATTCATTGAACAACCTTGGCACCCTGTGGAAAATTAATGGAGTGTAGCTGCAGGACTCTGTCTACACTGTCAAGGTGACTCCATTAATCTATACTCTTACCCTATGCCAGTACCACACTCTTTTGATCATTGTAATTTTGTAGTATGCTTCCAAATTGGGATCTACTTTAGTCTTCTTTGTTTTGACTATTTGGGGTCCTTTGTAATTCCATGTGAATTTTAGAATCTACATATTCATTTGTTTAAAAAATGGGGATGTTATTGGGATTTTGATAAGGATTTCACTGAAACTCTAGGCCCCGTTAGGTAGTATTTTTTCCTTAACCATGTTAAGTCTCCTAATCCATGAACACGACATGTCTTTTCATTTAATTAAAGTTTCTTTAATTTTGGGGACAACGTCTTGTAGTTTTCAGTGTAAAATCTGGGGAATGAGAGATGGTAAGCTGGTAATCGAGACACCACAGCTCTTCTTATGAAATTCATCGGCGTCTTTCTTCAGTAAGCATTACGCAGGATGTTTTAAGTTTGCTTATAGATTCTAAAGTTCTGGAAAACTTGACTCTGACCATCTTTGCCCTTTTATATATTGCTTTTGTGGAAATATGGTGCTTCAGAGTTCCCTCCTACACTGACATACTTGGTGATGTCACTTCTACTATGATGAACTTTCTTGCCATTTCGATGTGTTCATCTTTGACTTTTTAATTTCATATGTGTAGTTTCTTCTTCTATTCCTTCCTTTTTGCATTATCTGTCCAGGTCCCATGCACATTTTCTATTGAGCTAACTTTCTGTAGTGAAGTATCCTATAATGCATCCTCATCCCTCAATTATTTTGAAAACATGTTTTAGTTTTTTCCCTTATTTTTAAGTTTTGTTTATGGTGAACTTCTAGAATACAAAGTTGCAACTATTATTCATTTTTTCCCATGATTTTTGCTTATGCTGTCATGATTCTTAGGAAGTCCTGCCCTATACTATAGGATGCATATATCATCGGTTTACATTTTTATTCTCGCATTCACCCCAACGGCAAAGTATTTTGCTGTATAGCTTGTAGTATTTGTCTAATTCAAAAATTTTCTTTTTGGGGTGACTGGGTGGTTCAGTGAGTTAAGCATCCAGCTCTGGATTTGGGCTCGGGTCATGATCTCAGGGTCAGAGAGTGAGCCTTGGAACAGGCGCTGAGCTCAGTGTGGAGTCTTGTCCCTTTCCCTCCCCCTCGGCCCTCCCCCCAGTTCACAGGCTGGCTCACTCTTTCTCTCTAAAATAAATAAACTCTTTATTTTTTTTTATTTTTTTTTTAAAGATTTTGTTTATTTATTTCACAGAGGGAGAGAGATCACAAGGAGGCAGAGAGGCAGGCAGAGAGAGAAGGGGAAGCAGGCTCCACTGCTGAGCAGAGAGCCCGATGTGGGCCTCGATCCCAGGACCCTGAGATCATGACCTGAGCCGAAAGCAGAGGCTTTAACCCACTGAGCCACCCAGGTGCCCAATAAACTCTTTAAAAAAGAGAAGTTTCTTTTAATTGCCTTGCTACGAATCCCGATCCCGTGATCTAATAAAAGGCCATTGTTGATAAACCCAGTGAAATATTACCTTGCCTCTGTACTAACATTTTACGTGGGTCTGTTCTGAACAGTTGACTCTGTTACAATAATATTTAAGTCTCACAACACTCATGTCTTTATAATGTGACTAAATATTTCCAATACCTGTCCTGTTCCAATTCTTAGACTTCTTAATAAAAATTGTCTTGGCCTCATACGTGTCTTTATTCCTCCATATCCTTTTGTCTACACTAAATATATATTTGTCAGCTTCATTTAGAGACTTCTCATGGTGATGTAAATGAAGATAATACATAGAGAAGCATGAATTCATAATAGAAAAAAAGAGCCACTTGCTTTGGTCTGGGAATTAAGCACCATTTCAAATGTTCTCTGACAGGCAAAATCAGGAAATCCGAAGAAACTCCGTATGTTTCATACATTACTAAAAAAATGCAGAAGTGATAATCCTGGGAATCTAGATATATAGATACAAGTCCATTCTCTGCTATTTAGTATGATCTAGTTACTTAAGCTATTTAAGTTATTCTAAGTTACTTAAGCTATTTGAAGCTCAGAATACCCAAAGGCAGATGAAGAGTCTCAACTGTTAATTGTAGGTAACCATAATTTCATCAAAGAATGACTGCAGGAAATGCATGTGAAATTATTTGGTCACACAAAAGATGCTACGTAACTATCAGGCAATCTCACACCTCTAAAATTAATTTCGGTTATTGTCGTATCATATTTTCTTGGCATAGGCTTAATGTGCAATGACCTAATTGTCGCTTTGCATCGTCCTCAGAGCTTCCCGTGTGTGATCTGAAATTAGCCCCCTGTGAAGGACAGGGAGAGACAGAAGAGGCAGGCCAGGCCAGATGGGCAGGTGACAGGTGTAATGAGCGAGGTAACTCGTATGGAAGGCTTACCTTGGGTGCTGCAAATAAGGAGATCTCTGTTCCACCTGCCAAATCTTGAGGTTTGTGCGGAGGCTTTACCTCGTACCATCCAGATGGTCTCAGCACCATATCACTGTCGTCTCAAGGCTGTTTTGGGGGGGCCGCTTCTGTATGGAAGTCCACCGTGGCTGGGGTCCAGCTCACAGGCCAATCAGGAGTCACGTCCTTGTGATGGCAGTGACCCGTTCCAACAGTAATGTTTTCCAGGGGTAACGGATAAGATGATGCCTTTCTTCCCCACTACAGTCTCCACTGAGGAGTTAAATCTCTGGAGACATTCAGGATTTAGCATACTTTTGCAGTGCATGAAAGTCCAAGAAAGAAACTGTTTTCCTCTTGGCTCTTCAAACATACAACCGCTACTTAACTATCCTGTGTTTTTCGTTTCTGCTACTCAGTGGGATGACAGTACAGAGTCAGAGCTGCATCTTAATTGGGGTTTTTACAGGATGTAAAGAACGGAGAGATAACTTTTGCAAGTAAACGTGAAAAAAAACTAAAAAATGTACTTGAAAGGATGTAGGTATAGTGGATGATTATTGAAAATAACATTGATATTATATTATCCAGGCAATAAATGTTATTAGAAACGTAACAGTGGTATGTTAGTTGTGTCTATAAACCTGGATTTGTACAAAATTTTAACGGCTATGTTTTGAAAAGTGTTTTGGGTCACATTTACATTAAAGTAAGCAACTCTGCTTTCTTTTTCATAACCACTGCTTGTATGTAAAGCATTGCCAGGCTTTCATATCTTTATTCGAATATTCTTACTTGTGGTCGCACTTTCATTTTTTTGTTTTAGAAAAATAAACTACAACACCAATCAAGATACATAGGCAGGTTTCTAGAAACTTGATCAAACACGCTTTTGTACCAGAATTAAGACATTTTAAATAAAGTCAAGTTGTGACAGTTTAGTCTCTATGGAAACACATTTTAATAATAAGCAATCCAAATAGTGAATTATTTACTTGAAGATGAAAAGCTATAGAAGATATGCCATACACATTTTAATAGTAATTTTATTACTTTAAAAGAGTTGGGATCAAGAAGTTGTCATTTCTCCAATGATCATATGATCTCTCTGATATGAGGAACTTGAGGGGTGGGGTGGGGGGTCGTGGGGGGTAGGGAGGGAAAAATAATGAAACAAGATGGGATGGGGAAGGAGACAAACCATAAGAGACTTCTAATCTCATAAAACAAACTGAGGGTTACTGGGGGGTGGGAGGGTAGGGATAGGGTGGATGGGTTATGGACATTGGGGAGGGTTTGTGCTTTGGTGAATGCTGTGAAAGATGTAAGCCTGATGATTCACAGACCTGGACCCCTTGGGCAAAGAATAAAAATAAAATTAAAAAAAAAAGAAGTTGTCATTTCTCTCAAGTAAATCTGCCGATAGCTTTTTACTTTTACGTATTTCTTAATAACTCTATGTAGCAGTGCCTGGATAGCTCAGTCAGTTAAATGTCAGCCTTCCACTTGGGTCATGATCTCAGGGTCCTGGGATTGAGTCCTGGGTCGGGCTCTCTGCCCATTGGGGAGCCTGCTTCTCCCTCTCACTCTCCCTCTGTGCACTCTCTCTTTCTCACTCCCTATATCTCTCTCAAACAAATAAATAAAACCTTAAAAAAATATCCCTATGTAAATAGGAATTGAATGAGAGTAGACACGCATCTTTGATCTGACCAAAAAAATTGATTTTTTTCTTGATCTTTCCTTGAAGTACTTAAAAAATTTTGCACTGAGGTTTATGTGCAACCAAAAGCAAGACTAAAAAATAACCCTGTGGAATGAATGTCTGGCTTCCCATGGGTTCTGGCACCTGAGAGACAGCACCTACTTCCCACCAACCAGCAGAAAGGTCAGAGTCCTCACTGTGAGCAGTCAGTTACTGTGAGGATTTTCTCAGGCCAGCGTGATCTGCAAATAAGGCATCCTGACAGAGGCTGGCTGAGGCATTTCAATGCTCAGTCTAGCAGTGCCCGGTCAGGGCCAAAGTGCTTTCCCTCTCAGACCCGAAGATCATCAAGACTCATTTGAGACCAATGTAGAAAATGGGCTGCCGTGGTTTCCGTAATGTCCCACTTAATGGTATTCATCTAATCACCATGGGTTTGTGAAACTGGATCTTCCCAGTGATATAAAATTGTGCATCTCCCTGTAATGCACATCGGATGGTTGTTTGGTTTTCTGTTTTCCCAAATAGCAAAAGTAGATAAAAGGATGATGAGTCCCTGGTGCCACACACACACACACACACACACACACACACACACACACTCAGATCCACAAAAGCACATTTATTTGTTTATTTATTTATTAAAGATTTTACTTATTTGTCAGAGAGAGAGAGAGAGCATAAGCAGGCACCCCACCCCCCTGTGGGGCTCGATCCCAGGACGCCGGCCGGGATCATGACCCGAGCAGAAAGCAGGCGCTTAACCCACTGAGTCACCCAGGTGTCCCCAACACAAACACATTTAGAAAACACTTAGCCTGGACATATTCCGAATGTCACTCGTGACTGTATCTTCACTGATCTCTAATGTTTGCCTAGATTTGGCAGAAATTAAAACGTTTGCTTTAACAGAAATGTAGGGAATTGTGCCTCTTGGTACATGTGTTCAACGTACTAGAGTGCAGTATGCTGGGCAGAGAAAATGCTGTTTTCAATCCGGAGCACATATGAGGACAACAAGGCTCAGAAAAACCCCCAAATGTGTGCCCGGTCACTCAATTAATGGCAAAGCAGGTGTGCCTTTTGTCAGATTCCAAACTTTAATCTTTAGTCATTGTATCCCACCGTTCCCATAAATGTTTACTATTTGGTTTATTTATTTTATCTTTTTAATATCTGAAATCTCTATCATCCTCACTTTTTATATTGGTAAACTGAGTCTCCAAGCCTTACCTATAATGCCTAAGCCTCATACATTTTTTTAGACCCTTGATTCTAGGTGTTTAGTTTTTCCCACTATACCATATAGGTGAGAAAATGCATTTAAAAATTTTAGCAGTCTACTTGAGCAAAAATCAACTGGAAGTGGGCATCATCCAGTCTAGCAGACAGATCGGGGCTCCGAGGGGCTGTCCCAAATGGGACAAGACAGAAGGGAGTGGGGACAAGGAAGTTGTATCCTAAAAAAGCAGGTTGGTTATTGCAAGGTTACTTTCCTTCGGAGGGATGGCAGGGTCTATAAGGTAGGTGACCTCACAGGTGCTGCTCAGAGGACACCTGACTGACCGGTTTAGGATTTCTGGTTGAGACAGACCAGTCATGATAAAGTCGGTTCGGAGACACAGGGCTTAGCCTAAGTGACTCGATTTTGCACCCGTTGTTTTTAACAGCACGATCATGACTGAGATGAAAAGCAAGTTGACCCGAAAAGCCCTCCGAAACAATAACTGATAGGAATCAGAAACAATCACAGAATTACTGGGGCTCCGAGGGCCTCTGCATCCTTGCACCATGTCTGGCACAGATGAGATGCTCAGAAAAATTGATTAAAAATGAGTAGGGATCCTTGATGCAAATCTCATGATATCTTTAGTTATAGCCAGACACTTTATTTTCCATAAATAAAGAGTCCTTTGGGGATGCCTGGGTGGCTCAGTCGGTTAAGCGTCTGTCTGCCTTCGGCTCAGGTCGTGATTTCAGGGTCCTGGGATTGAGGCTCCCTGCTCAGTGGGGGGTTGGCTTCTCCCGCTGCCCGCTACTCCCCCTGCTTGTGCTCTCTCTCTCTTTGATAAATAGATAAATAAAATATTTTTTTAAAAAGTGCTTTGCAAAAAAAAAAAGTGCTTTGCAGGTTAAAATCCTAAAGGTTCATATAAAGATACAAAAATGAGGGCGACCTAGTTGTCACATCACTGAACTCCGGTAGAAAATGTGCACTGCATTCAGTTTGAAGGCAAATCCTTGTGTCCAGTTAACAGAAGTCCATCTCGCCAGACCTCTCCTAGCTTAACATCTTCCAGGCCATCTTACCTTTGCTTTTAAATGCCCAGTCTACACAAAGTGTGTGCACGTCACAATGAGTCGTGCTTTCGGGAGGAGCATTTGGGAGAAAATATAGAGACAAGCATTAATTCATCGCAGTCAGCGGTAATGTCTGAAATTTGTTCCAGGTTTAACAATGTATCTGTCTCTTGAATGTTGCCAGCCCTGGGAGGTGCTGTCACTGCACACAAAGGGACAGGAATGCAAATGGCCACATTCGTAATGCCTGATCCTAAGAGAAGATTCTCTTAAGCCTTTCACATTTTAAACAGTACATTTACATTTTAACATGATAGTTCGTTATATAGAGTGCTTTTACTGTGTATTAGGATCCAGGCTGCGGACTTTGGATGTCATGCAAAACATTTTGTTTTTTCACAATGAATCAGAAGTGGGCATAGGGTTAGTGTTTTGTGCTGAATGGCTGATATTAAGAGCGAGATGCTTATATAATGAAAGCAGCTTGAGGCGCTAAAACAAAGGTTGACAATATAAAAAGATTCAAAATTACTCTGTCTGGTTTTCCTTTCTGAAGAGCTGTTTTAAATATGTCATGTAGCATATTTAGATGTGAATGGATGAATCCAAAGCAATAATTCCAAATTGAAATATTTATACCATAGGAAGACTACTCTGATAATTCGCAACAGTTAAGTGGGGACTTTAAGTCTTTTGTTTATAACTGCGGTTATGATAAATTTGAGTAGAATATCAAAGGCCTTATTTAGGACTTAATACATAAGATAAAATGGGAAGCATAATGCCTCAGCAAAGTTTGGGATGATGGTGGTGTTGGGAACAAGGGCAGATCTCCCCAGATGTGGTTTTTTAGCATATTGATGATTTTAAAGATTTTTAGTTAGTTAGTTAGTTATCGGAGAGAGAGAAAAAATGAGTGGGGGACAGAGGCGAAGGGAGAGGGAGAAGCAGATTCCCCGCTGAGGAGGGAGACCCAAGCAGGGCTTGATCCCAGGACCCAGAGATCATGACCTGAGCTGAAGGCAAACGCTTAATGACTGAGCCACCCAGGCGCCCTGGCATAGTGATGGTTTCAAATAGAATTTATTGAAGAAACAGCCAGTTCAGGACACTCAGACCATCCTCTGTCCCCCAGAAAGCAGAAAACACATCTCCCATGTGAGAAACATCCTTCCTATGCTAACAAGTAAAAGACATCCTTATCATCAGAGCTAGGGACTTTAAAACCAGGAAAACTGTAGAAACAAACATGGTTCCTTTTTTCCTAATCTACCACCTCAACCCCAGTTCTGTGTAGAATTCCCTTCTAATTAAAACTCACAAAGTTAAGTTTTCTCTGTCATGTCAATTCCTCACAGATTGTCTCTTTGTCTAAACAAGTAAAAAAGCTGCTTATCTTGGTCATTTATTTAGGTCTCAATTTCATCATTGGGCCTCTGTGCACATGTAATAAAACTTTCTTTTTTTCTCCCGTTAATTTGTCTCCTGCCAATTTAATTCCGAGTCCAGATGGAAGACACTGAAGGGTGAAGAATTTTTCCTCCCTTTCAACGGAAAGAATGGAGGAGTGTGTCAAATTTTTTTCACTTATGTAATTGGGTCATAGCAGTTGTTTTATTATGGGAAAATTTGAAAATTAGTTAAATAGAACCACAATAGGGGTTTAAAGCTCAAAACGAAGAATGTGGTATATACAAAGACATCGTCGAAATAGCCTGGCCTCGGACACATGAGATGATGGGTGTGAGAAGGGAACATTTCATTAATGAACTTTGTCATAAAATGAAGTTCTGCAGAAGGCGCTAATAAAAAATATCCAACAGAATGGAGTGGGTTCTCAAATACGTGGCAAAAATATAGGAGAGAAAAATATTTAATTTATGTACTAATTACTGTCGAAAATGGTGCCTGGAGTAAACTGGTTTTCTTTTTCCTTTTCAAGACCTTACTAAATTATTATAAAAATGAGTACTAATTTGACCACGAAACAGAATGAGGGATTATCAAGTGGGTATGAGAAAACAATAGGAACCCAAAGGGGGAAGGACCACAAAGTCCAGTGGAATCATGCTCCCTCGGAGCCTGCTGTTTGTTTAGGAGACAACATTGCAATGGGTCCAGACTCCAGCAATTTATGTTAACTGTCCCCATGCATCTTTTCTTGCAAAGCTGCCAAGCACATGTTCCAGAAAACTAAGAAACTAAGAAAAGGTAGGCAAGAGTTGAGGAATCTGTGACTCCAGCTACAGAGAGCCTTTCGGGCACGTGACCCAAGATTTTTTTTTTTAGCAGCTCCAGCAAGAAAGGTCAGAGCAGACTTGGGGAGGGACGGGGAGAAGCTCGTGGACCGGAGAGGAAGTAGTCTGTGACAATTCGAAACTGTTCACAGATCTGGTATGATGGACTTTCATAAATTGTACAATCACTGCTTTGGAGGCTTCGATGGTGTCCACATAAGGGAAGACAAGAAAAACAGGAGGAGGAGCTGAAGAAAGGTTCTGGATCAAAGGAGACCAAGATCTGACAGCTAAATACAGTGGGTGGTCCTGGTTTGCAGTCTGGGTTTGAGAAAATTAAAAACCTACCTAAGAATTGGGTAAATTTGAACATGGCTCATATATTATATTAAAATACTACGAGAATGTGGGGGAACTGTGAAATAATTGGATTGCAGTTCTATGGAACCCTGCATTGTCCTTAAGGGTCTCATGCAAACGCATTCAGAGTGAGGGGATGAGAGGGCACAGGTTAGTATGTTGGGGATGGTGTGGGTGTCGAAGAGAGAGAGAAGGTGACTTTGTTAAAATGCTAAAAAGTTGCTGATCTAGGGGAGAGAAGAGTATCAGTTGCCTGTAGTACACTTGCAAGTTTTAGGAAGGTTTAACAATTTCAGGAAAAAAAAAATGAGACTGCAAAGAAAAAAAATTAAAACAAAAACAAAAACAAAACAACCTAAGAAAAATACAATGCCAGAAAAAAAATAATGTAGAAGCATGATAAACTCTCTGACTTTTCATTCAACAACATTTAACCAGCTGTCGTAGGAGCCTCCTGCTTATTGCTTAGTACGAACCACGACTGAGTTCAGCTGGGAAGGGTACGAGTGGAGTAGACATTTCAATGAAGCTCGATTTTCTCTTTCAAATCAGGAAATAAAAGACACTTTATAAAAGGGGAAAAGTCCAGCCACAGCATTGGAAGTATATTATTTCCATGTGTGAATGTGACAGTTTCGGAGAAAGAGTGAGAACGATGACAAGAGCCGCAGTTGTGAAGGACCCCAAGTGCACCATGGGGCAAAATCTACTGTTGGTTAACCATTGGTGCAGTGAGCGCACCTGGCAACTGTGCGCATGCGTGCCGCAGTTTTAAATACTGACTTCAAATTAGAATAACAATGTCTTCTTTTAGTAGTTAGATTAAGCAGAGGTATACACTTGATGGAAGGATATGGGCGGGACACGCACACGGAGCAAACAAGCCACAGAAAGGAGAGGGTGCTGTGTGCACCCTGGGATCCCCACAGTAGCTGGATTTTATGAACACTCACCGTCTCCCTTCTCTTTATAAACTACTTTCCTCCACGTTCAGGGAAACATAGCCCACTCCCCTTCACCCCGGAGGGCTCTTAAATTTACCTCTCACCTCTTGAAATCAGGTGCAAGCTCAAAAGTCCACAGGAACTTTACTTCTTGATTCAGGCTAGCTTTCCACCCCTGGATCAATCAGCTGAGGAGGGTTGAAATAAGGTTGGCACTTTCTAAAGGAAATATCATCCGGAGACTTTCTCCAGCTTCTGTGAGGCTGCCACAGGTTCCACAGACCATGCGGAAGACAGAAGATTCTGGGTAAGGGTCATTATTGCTAATGGTCCTGCTGGGGGCCTGACCCCTCTGTCCTTGTTTTAATGGCTTTATGGAGATAGAATCAAATACCATACCATTCACTCACTTGACATGTACAATTCCAGGGTTTTTAATAATTTCACACACATTTGCAGTCAGCAACAGAGGCAGCTTTAGAATATTGTCACTGCCTCAAAGTTAAAGGCTGAACCCTTTAACGCTCATTGTGGATGCCACAGGTGGGATATGGTGAAAGGAGCATCAGGTAGGACCAGACACAGATTATTGAGCTGAGTAAGGGTCTGCATGTAGGCGGCAGGTCAGGAAGATAGGACAGCCCCCGACAGTGTGACTGGATGGTTGGCTGGAGTGCCAACCCCTGTGGTCCACAGCAAGCAAGTTGGAAATGCCAGACTTGCCTTGATTTAATGTAGAAGGATTTTATAGGTTCAGGGACTCATGCATGCTGGGTGGGAATGCAAACTGGTGCAGCCACTGTGGAAAGCACTGTGGGAAAAATAGAACTATAATCCAGTAATCACTCTGCAGGGATTTACCCAAAAAATGCAAAAAATACTAATTCAAAGGGATACATGCACCCCTATGTTTATTGCAGCATTATTTACAATGACCAAACTATGGAAACAGCTCAAGCATCCATCAATAGATGAACGGATAAAGACGATAAGGTATAGATATACAATATCTATATAGATACAATAGAATAGTATTCAGCCCCCCAAAATGAATGCAGTCTTGACATTTGCAACAACATAGATGGATCTAGAGAGCATTATGCTAAGCAAAATAAGTCAGAGGGAGAGAAATACCATATGATTTTACCCATACATGGAATTTAAGAAACTAAACAAATGAACGAAAGAAACAAAAAGAGAGGGAAACAAAAAAGAACAGATTCTTAACTATAGAGAACACACTGCTTATAACAGAGGGACGGTGGGGGGCAGGGGAAGTACGTGATGGGGATTGAGTACATAGCTCTCAGTGAGCATGCAGTAATGTATAGAACTGGTGAATCACTACACCGTACACCTGAAACTCATTCTAACACTGTATCTTAACTATACTGGAATTAAAAAAAAAAAAAAAGACTTACCCCACCCTGGGAGGGTCCAGGGGACACAGTCCAGTGGACTAGGAGAAATAAATTTATGAGGGTAGCCCTGGCGGCCGTGAAGAACTCTGTGGTTGCTCTTTCTATGGGCCAGACCTTCCAGTGGACACTGCAACTGCTGGGTTGGGAATCCTAAATCAAGTGGGAGTAGTTGGATCCAGGGGTGGCAGGGCATTGTGGTGGCACTCAACCACCCAAGGCCAGATGGGCATGGTTGCCGTGATGGACAGTGGAGCCAAAGCAGCTATCGGAATAGTCTGACTCCGGGAAACCTCTGGCAGCTGGTGGATCATGGTGTTTCTAGAAGTGAAATAGATGGGAAGCTTACTACATTCGTAGTAGATCTGGATTAGCAGGCAATTTTCAGGTTAAGTGAAGGAAAAGTCTAACCCGAATCATAAAATCAGAGTCATGGCCCCTCTGTCATTTCCCAGGATTGAGCTAGTCAGCTCAGGACCCCTTAAATGAAGGGGAGGCAGGGTCCCCTCAAGGAAGGAACCTGGTACCGTGCCCCAAATTTATACCATTAATCTTTCATGCAGCATTCCCCAAAGGCATCTGTGGCCTTGCATCAGGTAACTGTGTGCTGGGGCAAAGAGAATGATCAGAACTTTGGGGGATTACTGGACTCTGGCTTTGAACTGATACTAAATCCAGGAGACCCAGAATACCACTGTGGCCTACCAGTCGGAGCAGGGGCTTAGGGACATCCAGTTTAGCTCAGGTCCACCTTATAGTGGACCTGGGGGAATCCTGAGCCCATCCTGTGGTTATCATTCCCTTTATATATCCATTCTAAGCTTAAGATAACATGCTGAATCTGGTCCCTCCTATGACCACAAAAGAGGCATAAAGCCTAGAGGGTCTCTGAATGGGAGGGGCCACATGTTCCTCATTTGGGTGGGCTACTCTGGTTCACTGACAGCGTGACTTGGAAAGCTGCTAGTTTTCGTGGAATCAAAAACAACAGAAGTCTCTGCAACAGGTCTAGACTGCTTCACAAGCTGCTCTGCTCCTTTGGCCAGCTGACCCAAGAGGTCCAATGGTGCTTGACATGCCAATGACAGACAAGGATGTTGTTCAGAGCCTTTGGCAAGCCTGTTAGATGAGAATTGCAGGGAGGGATCTTAGGATTTTGGAGCCAAGCCTTGCCACCTTCTGCAAATAACTACTCTCCTTTTGAGAAGCAACTCTTTGCCTGCTACCAGGCATCCGTGGGCCACGAAGTTATGGTGCCACTTGCTCTGTCCATCCTTATCTAGGTGTTACCTGACACTGAGTCATAAAGCCAGCAGCTCTCCAACATCAAATGGAAGTGGTACATGTGAGATCAGCCCCATCCAGGCCCTGAAGACATATGTTCCAGGAACAAGTGGCCCAAACGTACATGGGGCTGACTCCTGTTACACCTGCCTTCTTTTCCTGTCTGTACCTGTGGCCCCATAGAGTTCCCTGTTCCCAACTGACAGAGGAAGAGAAGACTGGGCCGGTGCATGGATGGTTCTGCGTGGCGTACAGGCGCCCCTTGAATGCAGGCAGTTGCAGCCCCAGAGCCTCTCTGGGGGTCGTCCCCGAAGGGTGGAGGTGAAGGGGAGTCCCGCCAGTGGGCAGAACTTCAAGCACTGCATCTGTATTTTCACCTTCCTTGGAATGAGAAATGGCTAGATGGGCGATTATACACCAGTTCATGGGCGGTGGCCAGTGGTTTGTCCAGATGGTCAGGGACTTGATTAGCAAATGGATGAAAATGTAATTTGAGCAAAAGATATATGGATAGACATTGCTGAATTGGCAAGAAAAAAAAAAGCCCATAAAGATACTTGTATCCCATGTGAATTCTTACCAGAGGATGATGTCAGTGGGGGATTTTGATAATAGAGTGGATAGGATGACCCATTCTGTCAGCCTCTCTCCTCAGCCACCCTGTCATCCCCCCATGGCCCTCTGAACAAAATGGCCATGGTGGAAGAGATGGAAGTTGTACCTGGGCTCAGCCACGTGGCTTCCACTCAAAACCAGCCTGGCTATGGCCGCTGCAGAATGTCCAGTCTGCCAGTGGTGGAGCCAAACACTGAGTCCCTGAGATGGCACTGTTCCCAGGGGGCTCAGGCAGCTACCTGGTGGCAGGTTGATTACATTGGACAGCTTCCATCGTGGAACGGACAGTGTTTGCTTCTTAGTAGAACAGACGCCTAATATGGATGCGGATTTGCCTTCCCTGCACACAATGCTTCTGCCAGCACTGCCATCCTTGGGCTTACAGAATGTCTTAGCCCCCATCACAATATTCCACCCAGCATCGCTTCTGATGAAGGAACTCACCTGACAGGAAATGAAGCATAGCAATGGGTGCTTGCTCATGGAATCGCTGGTCTTACCGCATCCCCTGCCCTCCTGAAGCATCTGGCTTGAGAGAACAGTGGAATGAACTTTTGAAAGCTCACTTACAGTGACAGCTAGGTGACAATCCTGTCCAGGGCTGGGCCAAGTTTCTCCAGGAGATGGTGTATGCTCTGAATCGTTGATTAATAGATGGTGATGTCTCTCCCACAGCCAGGATTCACAGGTCCAGGAATCAAGGGATGGAAATTGTTAGTACAGTTCGCTCTTACCCCCAGGGACCCACTAGCAAAGTGTTGCCTTCCTGCTCTTGTGATCTTATATTCTGCTGTCCTTGAGGTCTTATTTCCAAAGGACGGACACTTACATCTCTATCAGGATTCCAGGGAACCAGGAGCAGAGCCTGCCACCCACTAAGTCTCGTCATGCATGTGGGTCAATAGGCAGAGAAGGGGGTTTCTGAGCAGCCGTAGTGTTGACGCCACAGAGGAGAAATTAGACAACTACTCCACAGTGGAGCTAAGGAAGGGCATGTCTGGAATACAGGGGACCCCTCTGAATGTCTCTTAGTATAACCATGCCCAGTAAGTAAGGTCAATGGAAAACTACAATAACCCAAACCAGTCAGAACTCCCCATGACTAGTCCCTTCATAAATGAAAGTTTGGCTCACTCCACCAGGCAAAGAACCACGACCAACTGAGGTGCTGGTCAAAAGGCAAAAGGAATACAGAATGAGTCATGGAAAAAAGTAGTTATAAAGGCCAGCCACAACCATGTGACCAGTTACAGAATTAAGGACTGCAATTGTCATGAGAATGTTCCTGGATTACCTATTCCTGGGGTCTGAGAGAAATGAAAACCAGTATCCACACAACTCTACGTGAATGTTCATGGCAGCATTAATCGTAGTAGCCGAAAGGTCTGAATAACCTAAACGTCCAGCAACAGATAAATGGCTAAACGAAATGTGGTGTATCCATACAGTGGGCTATTATTTGGATTATAAAGGAATGAATTACTGATTAATGCTATGATGTGGATGATTCCCCAAAGCCTCATGTCCAATGGAAGAAGCCAGTCACAAAAGTACACATATTCAATGATTTCACTCACATGAAAGTCTAGAAAAGGGAAACCTATAGAGATAGACAGATTAATTGTTTCTTAGCACTAGTAGAGGTAGAATAGCAGCAGGGATAATAGGTCTAGGATAATAGATGTCTTAGGGTTCTTCAGAGAAACAGAATCAGTAGGATGTACACATCACATACACATACATATACATGCATATATATCCTGTCGATTCATCTTGGACATGCATGTGATTCTATGTAGGTATGGCCGATATAATATGCATAATAGTATAATATGCAATGTCCTTCGATATGCTATGTCCTTCTATTTTTGTCGGTCTTCAGTGTAGAGCTCATGTGAATCTTTATTTGAATTTATTCCTAAGTATTTCAGGTTGATTGATGAATTCGTAAATGATTTTTTTCTCCCAATTTTAGTTTTCATGCTTTAGTGTGATACAAAGCAGTGAAATTGGGGTGTGTGTTGACTTTGTATAAAGTAAACAGCTAAAATCACTTGCTAAAATTCTGATAGTGTCACTGAAGATTCTTTTGCATATTATGCGCATAGGTAATGTTAAATTTCTTTTTCTTGATTTATTTCACATTCTAGGATGTTCAGTAAAATGGGAAAGTTAGAATTTATAGTGGAGATATTGTATTGTTAATGATCTCTGGAGAAAGACTTTTGATTTTTACCATTAAGTACTTTCCAAAGAACTGACTTACAGCTTTGTTGATTTTTCTTCAATAGGCATATTTTCCTATTAATTTCCTACTTTTATTTTTATATTTTCTATTGCTTTACTTTCATTGGGTCTAATTTTATATTTTTAAAGTTTTTTTGACTTATTGTTATTTAGAAATTTTTTGCTTACTTTCCACACATTTAGAAATTCTCCAGGTTTCCTTTAATTATATATTTCTACCTTCCTTACTTCCAGTGTGACCAGATAAAAACCTTACTTTATTTCGGTCATATGCAATTTGTTGTAACTTGCTTTAAGGCAGAAAATATGATCAGTTTTGTAAATATTCCATTTCCAGTTGAGAAGAATGTGTTTTAAAGTATTTTACAAAGATCAAGTCATCAAGTCAATCAAGTATGTTATCCTTCTGGTTTATAGTTTCAATAAACTTACTGATTGGTTTCTTAACTTGTTTGGATTCTGAGATAAGTCTGTTAAATTCCAGTGATGGTTATATCTCAACTTTTACTTTACATGTTGTCAAGCAATGTTAATAGGTGCAAGCAATTCAAGATTTCCATACTTTCATATTTAGTTGACCCTTTTGTCATTTGGAAATGTCCCTATTTATATCTAGCAATATGTCTTAATATTATTAATACTGATTAATTATAATGATACCAGCTTTCTTTAGTTAATGTTTGCATGAAATAATCTTTTCAACCTTGTACTTTCAAGTTTTATTTAAGCACGTGTCTTGTGGGGCACCTGGGTGGCTCAGTCGGCTGAACTGAGGTCATGATTCCAGAGTCCCAGGTTTGAGCTCCCCATTGGGTTCCCCACTCAGTGGGGAGTCTGCTTCTCCCCCAACCCTTCCTCCCTCTAGTGCTGTCTCTCTCTCGCTCACTCTCAACTAAATGAAATATTTTTAAAAATAAAAAAATAAAAATAAACATGTGCCTTGTAAACGTCATATTGTCAAGTTTTGTTTCGTAATGTCTGTCCACTGTTGTCTTTTAATTTGATTTATTTAAGTTGATTGTAATTGCTATTATATTTGCATTGAAGTCTACCATCTTGGTCTTTGTTTTCATGGTCATATGAATCATCATCACCAAATGTCTATATTTCTTTCATTTTGGAACATTGCCTGGGATACAGAATTCCTGTGTTGGGCAGCAGAGAGGCACATCACCTCCATCGACTCAGGAGCTTACACATCCTTGGTTTCCTTGTTTGTATGGCTTAGTCCTTTCTGGAGTGTCTGTGGTCTCCTGAGTACTAATCTTTCCCCTTTCGTGGCTCCTGTATTCTGAGTTTTGCTCCTCACAACTGTGAGATTGTGAAAATCATTGCTCTGCTATTTAGTTGCTGGGCTTATGCTCTTTGCCTCTTGAGCTGAGAAGCCTAACTGGCAAACACCTCAAGGGAGAAACTGGCGATGAGTGTTGGTATCACTTCTCTTCATCCTCCTGCTCCCTGGGGTCCTGGCTCCCCAGGTTCTATCAGCCTCAGAAGTGTCAGTTCTACTTTATTGTCCTCTCTGCCTCCATTATATCACCCAGAGCTCTGAGGGACACTGTGATTCACCAGCCTCCTCTGGCCTCTCTCCTTCCCCAGGCATTATGCAAGACAGAGGAAATAGCACGGAGAAGTTTCCCTTGCCTACCAAGTCCCTGTTCTCAGGTCCTGGGTGCCCTGGAATACTTCAAACAGATTAAAAAAATATTATCATGCCTACTTAGTTACATGTAATAGGACTATGAGTCATACCATCAAGTTAGCAGTAGGTATCTATTGTGGTTTTAGTGTTAATTTCTGTTATTGGTCATGAGCTTGAACACATTTCACAGGTTCATTGGCCCCTTTTTGCTGGGTCAGTTTCAGTACTTCTTGCCCATTTTTCTCTTGGGTTATTGGTTTTTGATGGTTTTATAGAATTGATTCATATATTTTGGACACAAGCCTTTTGATGCTTATGTGAGTGGTAAATATACTGTCCTGATATTTACCATTTTGCCATTTGCCTCTTTAAGTGATGTCTTTTAAGAAACTGAAGTTCTTAATTTTAATAAAGTGAATTTATTAATATTTTCCATTATGACTAGTATTGGTTTCCTTTTCTGGGAAGTATTTCCCTATGCCTAGAATATAGAGATATTTCCAACATTTTTTACAGTCTTTATTGTTTTATAATTCACATTTAGATTTAAAATCATCTGTAATTGACTTCTTATAGTGTAAATTAGATATCAATTTTCATGAACTTCTATGCTGATGTCCAATTGATCCAACAACGTTAAACAAAAGATAAAGCTTTCCTCAATTACTCTATCATGCAAATTTAGTTGCAAATTAAGTGTCCATTATGTTAGTGTATATTTTTGTAATCCCCATTCCATTCAACTGTTTGGTTTGTTGATTCTAGTAGAAAAATGCGGTCATGTCTTAACTTACAATAGCTTTTGAACAAGTTTAATATCAAGTAAACTACATTTGTGAAGTAGGCAATTCTTCATTAGATTATTTTTTCTATGTCTGTCCTTTTTATTTCCATATAAATTATAATTATCCTGCCAATTCACACGCACACACATACACATACACACGCACCCCCCACTGGGAATTTTATGTTGAGATGACACTGGAGGTATATATTACAGCTCACCTCAAAACAACACTAGTATCAACTAGTATCAACCCCCTTCCCTACACAATTGAAAATTCACATATGACTTTTGACTTCCCTGAAACTTATCTACTGATAGCCTACTATTGACCAGAAGCATTATAGATTAGATAGATAGCTTATTAACAATTATTTTGTGTATGTCTTATATACTATATTCTTACAATAAAGTAGGCTAAAGAAAATATTCAGAAAACCATAAGAGAAAATACAATTACAGTACTGTACATATATTTACTGAAATCCGTGTACAAGTGGACCCGTGCAGTTCAAGCCCATGCCGTTCAAGGGCTAACTGCTTTGTGAAATACTGTCCCCTTTACAGTATTGATCCAATCCGTGAACACAGGATACCCCTCCATTTTTTAGGTCCTCTGAAAGTTTGCTCAACACAGTTTATAGATCTACATATCAGCCACGCCAAACTTTGGCTAGTTCATATTTATTTGAGCTTTCCATGCTATTTAAGTGTCCAATTAAAAAATTATGCATGTGATGATAGTTTATTTCCTTGAAATATTTATATTATTTTACTGGACATTAAACTAAGGCATTCAGTACGTATTGAATAGACCAGTGATGTTGGTATTCTTAGTTTATTTCCAATCTCCAAGTTTCAATACCTTTTTTTACATTTTCAAAATTGAGTAAAATCTAATAATATGTTAGGATTAAATTGTATGCTCTGTGTGTCAATACCATGTATCCAATAGAGACATGCCCGGTGTAAAGTTTATATTAATTCCATTTTCAGACCTCATCAATTACCTTTATTTTGTTCTAAGTTTTTCTCTCTTCCTCAACGTACTATAATTTTGATTCATTAAAAAGTTCTGTAATTTTGCCTTGTTTTATTATGGACTGCTTCATCTCTCCAACTACTCACTGCAGTTTTTCTTATATTTGTTCACACTGTTCTGCTGTCTGGAATTTCCTTCATCTGTGATTGATTTTTTTTTCTTGACTTATTCCCTTATTTTCTGCCTCATATCCTCAAGAATCTACCTAAAAAGTGTGATAAATAGAATATGTATGTTCTTGCATGTCAAAAGGCTGGTTTATCTTGGCTTCAAAATGTGTTGGTAGTTTGACTGGGTGACGAATCTTAAAAATTAAAGTTCCTGAGAATTTACAGGTAATACTCCTATGTCTTCTAGTATACAGGGTTGCTAGTGAAAAATTCAAAGTTAGTGATATATTTCCTTCTTCATGATGACCTATTTTGTATCCAGGAAGTTTGCAGAATGTCATCTTTATCTTTGATGGCTTATAATTTCATAATTTTGAGGCAGCTGATGATTATTTTTAAAATTCATCATATTCCACACTCATTAGGAAATTTTAATAAAAAATAGCCTGTGCTTTGGCTCTGAGAAATTATCTCCCTAACATTTTTAATAATTTATTCTAATCCATTTATCATGATTTCTCTATCGTTTACTTTTTAAGATATTATGGTACATTTATCACAAGTAAATGGACCAAGATTGATGTATTATTATGAACTAAAGTCCATCATTTACATTAGGGCTCACTCTGTGTAATACCAGCTTGTGGGTTCTCACAACTTGTGGGTTTTAGTACATTTTTACTTTCTCATTCTATAAGATCCTCAATGCAGACATCAGTAGGGAGCTCCAAGAGTCTATTCCCCCACAAAAGAATAAATTAACTGGAAATATTTACAAGAATAAACTTTCTCAGAACTCTAGAATTGCAGCAAAAGCTTACGTCTACCAGGAGAATACTTAATCAAGGAAAAAAAAAGGAATATAAAGAAGGGAGCTTTGCAGTATTTTAATTGATACGGGTACCATCCTTACCTCATCAGCTCAATGGTGGCCTTGAAAATAGTGTACCATATTCTTGGTCTGCAAAGCTATTACTGGAAAGAGCAGGATGGGCCTTCTTCTAGAAGAACTGTGGTTGTTTGTTTCCACTGATCTGGAAGACAGGGTATCCTTGAATTCTGGTTAAAGTGACTTGCCTTTATTTTGTATAACTCATAAGTCTCCCAGGGCTGATTAACCTAATCAGAGATGCTTGTTTAAAACAATTAGAGACAAATATATTGCTGCCACTTGGAGCAGGGATAAATTATAGAGAAAATAGTAGAGTAAGTGAAAGCCGGAGAGGAAAGGCTGGGGAATGAGGAGGTTGGGAAATAAGGATTCGAAGACCCCCCACCTATTCCTGGGAATCTTGGCCAGGTGCAAGGTTAGGCCTGGGCACACAATCAGGAAAGGTCTGAGAAAGTGGTTCTCGGGGTGCCTGGGTGGCTCAGTGGGTTAAAGCCTCTGCCTTTGGCTCAGGTCATGATCTCAGGGTCCTGGGATCGAGTCCCTAATCAGGCTCTCTGCTCAGTGGGGAGCCTGCTTCCTCCTCTCCCTCTGCCTGCCTCTCTGCCTACTTGTGATCTCTCTCTCTGTCAAATAAATAAATAAAATCTTAAAAAAGAAAGAAAGAAAAAGAAAGAAAGAAAGAAAGCAAGCAAGCAAGCAAGCAAGCTATTGGGCTTTGTGCAAACAGGAAGGGAAGGTTAAGGCAAGGTTCAAACTGGGTGGCAGAGTGTTTAAGTCACATCTCCAAATATGTAAAGCCCATCAGCAAAGACTAGAATTTTTGTTTGCTTGTTTCAGGTGTTTAATGAATTCTGTCAAACAACTAGACATCCAGTAAGCTAATGGAACAGAGCCTTCAGAAGCCACACATGACAAAGAATATGAATTCTATAAAAATAGTTTACAAAAGTCACTAAACATATAACAAGTACTGCAGTCAAGCAATGTCAAATGAGAATTTGATTTCCAGAATTGATCGGCACATTGTGCGTATCCAAAGGTCTAGTTTTCAACAAAAATTTTTGAAGCTTGCAAAAAAGCAAGAAAATATAGCCCATACACACACACAAAAATAAATGAATTAATAGAAAGTATCCCTGATGAAATCCAGACAAGGATTTACTAGACAAAACTTTATTAACTTTTAAATATTCTCAAAAAACTAAAAGTTTTTTGTTTTACCAAAAGAATAATTTCAATAAGAAGAAAGAAATTCTACAAAAGGAACCAAAGAAAAATTTGGGAGTTGAAAAGTAATATAGAATGAATAATTCATGAGACGTGCTTACTAATAGATGTGAGCAAAGAGAAGTAAGAATCTGAACTTGAAGCTAGGTGATGGTCCAGTCTGAGAAGCAGAAAGAAAAAATAATTAGTACATGTGAACAGGGCATTAGAGACAATAGGGCACCATTAAATATATCACTATAGATATAGTTGTGACCTCAGGAGAGGAGAAAGAGGCTGTGAGAATATTTTAAAAAATAAAGACCAAAAACTTAATCAAATTTGAGGCCATATATGATTCCACATATCCAAGAAGCCTGAGGATGAACACACTGAGAGATCTAATATTTGAACTGTTGAAAGATTTAAAAAGGGTAAACCTTCAAAGTAACAAAGGGTAAGTGACTTTAACACACCAGCCATATTTAACCGATCAGCCCTGATTTTTCATTAGAAATCATGTATGATGGACGACTCTGGGACAACATGTTCAAAGGGCTGAAGGGAAAAAATTATCACTCAAGAATTCTATATACAGCAAAACTGTCCTTTAAAAAATCAATGAGAAATTAAGACATGCCCAGAAAAAGAAAAACAGAAGAGTTCTTCCCTAGTAGGTCTTGTCCTACAAGCAATGCCGAAGAGGGTTTCAGGCTGAAATAAAAGGACAACGGAGAACAACTCATATCCATACCAAGAAATAAGCAACGATTTTAGAAGTAGCTATGTGGATAAATATAAAATCAGCGTTAATGTATTTTTGGTTTGTGATATTTCTTTTTTTCCTACATTATTTAAAAGACTACTGCATGCAATTTCACAATATTTACAGATATCAAATCATCATGTTTTACATCTGAAATATGGTGTTATATGTCAAATATACCTCAATAAAAAGTAAGTGAAAAAACATAATTTTGATGGACACAAATGTATAAAGATGTAATTTGTGACAGTAATAACATAAATTGGAGACAGGATTTTGTATGGGTAAATATGTGTATAATATTGAAGCTGAGTTAGTATTCATTCAAAAATAAGATGTTAACTATATTACCCATGACTCGTATAATTAAAAAAATTCAAATGACCTTTATCTTTAGTTCTTTGGTGGGACACTGGAAGCCTTTGGAATTTCTTGAGCAATAGTAATGCCATTGTTACTCATGAACCTCTTGAATCACACTTGACTTTGTGCTAGGAACTGACTCAGGATAGAGCTGGTCACGAGAAAGAACAACCACATTGGGACAACTGGGTGACTCAGTTGGTTAAGCATCTGACTCTTGGTTTTGGCTCAGATCATGATCTTGGGGTCATGAAATCAAGCCCCTTGAAGAACTCCATGCTTAGCAGGGACTCTGCTTGGGGTTCTCTCTCTGCCCTCCAACCCCTCATGCTTGCTTGCTCACCCTTTTTTCCTATCTCTCTCTCTCAAGTAAAAGAAATAAATATTAAAAAAAAAAAAGAAAGAAAAACCACCTTATTAGAAATTTGGAACTTGAGACAGCATAGTATCGTTGACATATAATATGTGAGTTTCAGGTGTATAACATAGTGATTCAAAAATGTTATACAATTTGAAATGCTCCCCATGATAGCTGTAGTTACCATGAGATCTTTTTACTTTCTCCATAGTATTTTCTTTTGTTCAGAATGTCCTATATTTGAGATCATACAGACTTTCGGGTTGGCTTTTTTCCCCACTAAGTACTATGCATTTAAGTTTCTTCCATGTCTTTTTCCATGGCTCATTTCTTTTTAGTGCTGAATAATAATCCCTTGTCTGGGTGTACCACGGATTATCTATCCATTCACTTATTGAAAGACATACTGGTTGCTTCCAAGTTTGGGAAATTACAAATAAAACTGCTCTAAACATCCATGTTCAAGTTTTTGTGGGACCTGTTTTCAACTCCTCTGGGTAAATACCAAGGGGCATGATTGATGAATAATATGGTAACAGTGCGTTTGGTTTTGTAAGAAACCAATGAACTGTCTTCCAAATTGGCTGTGTCATTTTGCGTTTCCACCAGCAGTGGAGTGAGGTCTTCCTGCTCCACATCCTCACCAACATTTGTTGTCAGCATTTCAGATTTCGACTATGCTAATAGATGAGTAGGGGTGTCTCATGGATGTTTTAATTTGCATCACTCTGATGACATATGATGTGGATCATCATTTCATAGGCTTATTTGTCATTTGGACAACTTCTCTGGAGAAGTGTCTGGTAAGTTCTTTGGCCCATTTTTTAATAGGATTGTTCATTTTTCTGATTGTTACTTTTTAAGCATTTGCTGTATATTTTGATTAACAGTCTTTTATCAGTGAGGTCTTTTGCAAATATTTTCTCCCATCTTGTGGCTTGTCTTCTTCTCATTCTCTTGACCGTGTTTTGTGCAGGGTGGGAATTTTTTTATTTTAATGAAATCTAGCTTGTCAATTCTTTCTTCTATGATCAAGTCTTTGGAGTTGCATCTAGAAAGGCATTTCCATACCCAAAATCATGTAGATTTTCTCCTATGCTACCTTCAAGGACTTCTAGCTTGTCTTATGGTATAAGAGTCCTTTTTTGTTTTTTTTTTTAAGATTTATTTATTTATTTGAGAGAGAGAGAGAGAGAGAGAGAGTGGGATGGAGGTGTAAGGGGCAGAGGGAGAAGAAGAGAGAGAATCTCAAGCAGAGATCTCCACTGAGCATGGAGCCCGACGTGGGCCTCGATCCCAGGACCCTGAGATCATGACCTGAGCCAAAGGCAGAGGCTTTAACCCACTGAGCCACCCAGGTGCCCTGAAAGATATTTTCAATGTACAGAGACTTCTAAATCAAAATACACTTTTTTCCTTTCTCAGAAATTTAAAGATCGTGTTCCACTCTCCTATCACTTGTTTTATTTCTAAAACTACTGCCATATCTCAGGGTCCAGCTTTACCCCTGCTCCTTTAATGCCTTTTTCTCTTTATCCCTGGTTTGAAGCGATTTGACCATGATGTGTCCTGGTGTTGTTTTCTACCTATTTCTGGTGCTTGAGTTTTGGCGATTCGCTCAGAGTTGTGGGCATATAATTCCCATCACATTTATACAAATTTTGGCCACCATTTCTTCAAATATTTTACTGCTCTACTTGCTTCACCATGGACTTCAGTCCCATGTATGTGAGACCACTGAAAAGCTGTCCCATTGCTAAAGCTCTTTTTATTTTTTTCTTAAATTATTATTCCCTGTTTCAAACTGCATAATTTCTATGGCTATGTTTTCATTTTTGCTAATCTTTCCATCTATGTGATACAATCTGTTGTTAATATCATCCAGCATTTAAAAAAATCAGATTGTGCAGTTTTCATACCTAAAATTTTAACTGATTTCTTTAGATCTTCTATTTCTCTACTTACATTTCTAACTTATAGGATAAAGTTGTAATATCTGCATAGCCTCTTGTCTGCTAATTCTAACATTTGTTTAATCTGTTTCAATTGCTTTAGTTTTCTCCTTGTTGGTCATAATTTCTTCTTCTTTGTGTACCTGGTAATATTTGACTGGCTGTTAAAAAGAATACACTTTTACCTTCTTTGTGCTGGCTATTTTTAACTTCCCGTAAGTATTCTTGATCTAGGTTCTGGGATGCAATTCAATTACTTGGAAACAAAACCATCTTTTCAGGGTTAGTTTTTTTTTTTTTAAAAAAAGAATAAGGTGGGGCTAGAACAGTGCTCAGGCTAGGGATAAAGTTCCCCATGGCTAAATCAAGGCACAGCTGAGTGCTTCTCCTGATGTCCCCAGTGACTGGCTGGAGGCACTGGCTGTTTCTGGAATACATTTGAGCAGGCACTGTTTCTTGAATGGTGTCAGGTGTTTCTTTGCCCAAACTCCTATTTTTCACCTGTATGTGTGTGGTCAGCATTCTGATGAACACTCCTAAGAAACCCTCGGTTGGTCTCCAGAGTCCATGCTTCACGCAGCTCCCTCCTCTCTGGTACTCCCTTGTGGTCTCTCCGGACTCTCGGATCTTCCTTTAACTCAGAGTCCACTTAACTCCATCTCGTCTGTGCCCCAGCCTGAGCCTTCTGTCTCCAGCCTCACACCATTTGTTTAATTTGTTGCCTCAAGGGCAGTGTCTTGAAACCATTGTTTAACGTATTTTGTCCAGTTTTGTTGTTGCTGTTGTTGTTACTTTAGAAGGGAGTGTAAATCTTATCCCTAGTTTTTTTTTGTATTTTGGGTGAGTGTAAGTCTTTCCAATTTATTGATTTTTTTAACAATACAATGTTACTGCGATATTCTTAAATATATTCTCTGTGTTATACTTATCATCCCCATGACTTATTTGTTTTGTTTTTATTGATTGATATTTTGAAGTATACTCATCATACAATGTTATATTAGTTTTAGGCATCAACATATTGATTCAAGAATTCTATACATTACTCAGTGGTCATCATGGTAAGTGTAGTCACCTTCTGTCACCATATAATGTTATAATATTATGAGCATATTATCCCTGTGCTATATTCTCATCTCTGTGGCTTATTTATGTTATAGCTGGAAGTGTGTACCTCTTAATCTCCTCCATTTATTTTGCTCATTCCCCCCACCCACCTGCTCTCTGGCAATTGCCAGTTCACTCTGTATAGTTAAGAGTCTGTTTTTTTGTTTGTTTGTTTTGTTTTTTAGATCCCACATGTAAATGAACTCATAAGGCATTTGTCTTTCTCAGTCTGACTTATTTCATTTTAGCATAATACCCTCTAGGTTCATTCATATTTTTGCAAATGGTAAAACTCCATTTTTAATGGATGAGTAATAGTACATTGTATATATAGATCTACACAAATACAGATATGTGTGCATATGTGCATAATATAATCACAGAATATTTACATTATCCATTTATCTATCAATGCCTCCCTCTCTTGGCTATTACAAATAATGCTGCAATAAACATAGGGATACATATATTTTCAAATTAGTATTTTTGTTTCCTTTGGGTGAATACCCAGTAGTGGAGTTACTGGACCATGGTATTTACATTTTTAGTTTTTTGAGGAAACCCCATACGGTTTTTCAAGTGGTTGCATGAATTTACATTCCTACTAATAGTGCACAAAGGTTTCCTTTTCTGTACATCCTTATCAACATTTGTTGTCTTTTTCAGAAGTTTTTGTTTTAAATCCTATTTGTTAACATACAATGTTATATTCGTTTGTGGTGTACAATATAGAGATTCACCACTTCCATATGATACCCGGCGCTCATCACGACAGGTGCATGCTTCATCCCCATCACCTACTTCCCCCATCTCCCCATCTCTCCTCCCCTCTGGTAACCACCAGTTTGTTCTCTCAAGTTAAGACTCTGTTTCTTGGTTCGTCCCTTCTTTTTTTTTCCCCTTTTGCTTGTTTGTTTTGATTCTTAAATTCCACATATGAGTGAAAAAATCTCATATTTATCTTTTACTGACTAACTTATTTTACTTAACATAATACTCTCTAGTTATATCCATACCATTGCAAATGGAAAGATTTCATTCTTTTTATGACCGAGTAATATTCCACTGAGTATATATATCACATCTACTTTACCCAGTCATCAGTTGATGGACACTTGGGCTCTTTCCAAAGTTTGGCTATTGTAGATAATGCTGCTATGAACACTAGAGTACATGCATCACTTTGATTTAGGATATTTATATTTTTGGGTTAAATACGCAGTAGTGCAATTGCTGGATTTTTAACTTTTCGAGGAATCTCCATATGGTTTTCCAGAGTGGTTGTACCAGTTTGCATTCCCACCAACTGTGCAAGAGGGTTCCACTTCCTCCACACCCTCACCAAAAGGAGGAGATTGTTGTCTTTTTGATACTAGTCATTGTGACAGGTGTGAACTGATATCTCATTGTAGTTTTGATTTGTATTTCCCTGATGATGAATGATGTTGAACTGTTTTCTTTGGAGAAATGTCTGTTCATGTATTCTTCCCATTTTAATCAGATTATTTGGTTGCTTTTTGGTATTGAGTTGTGTAAGTTTTCAAGTATTTTAGAGATTAACCCCTTATCAGATGTATCATTTGCAAATATCTTTACCATTCAGTATGTTGTTTTTTTAATGGTTTCCTTACTTGTGCAAAAACTTGTTATTTTGCTGTAGTCCCAATAGTTTCTTCATGCTTTTGTTCCCCTTTTCCAAGGAGACATATGTAGAAAAATATCTCTGTGACTGCTGTCCAAGAGATTACTAACTGTTTTCTTGTAGGGTTTTTGTGGTTTCAGGTCTCACATTTAGATCTTTAATCCACTTGAATTTATTCTTGCACATAGTGTAAGAAAGCAGTCCAGTTTCATTCTTTTGCATGTGGCTGTCCAGTTTTTCCAAGACCATTCATTGAAGAGACTGACTTCTCCATCGATATTCTTTCCTCCTTTGTCATAGATGAGTTGACCATACAAGTATGGGTTTATTTCTGGGCTTTCTATTCTGTTCCATTGGTATATGTGTCTATATTTGTGCTAATTCATTCTTTACCATTGAAACTGAATTTTTTTTACATTGCCATTCAGATTTGTCTACCTTACTACATCACACACATGCACACACACACACACACACACACACATGCATGCACATTCACCTGTGTCAATAGTTCTGCTTATGAGCCATTTCAAAATCCCTGAGGAAAGCTGCCAAGAGACTTGCAGTTTGTCGATGGTGTAATCTTACTTCTGACCATTCATGCATTTTTCTCTTTTCCTAACATCCAGTTTCAATTGGTGAGTCTCAGCTGAACTATCTCCTTCCAAAAATCTTCAGTGATTATCAGAATGAGTTAGGAGGCTCCTTTTTAAAATCCACAACCTCCTGATGTTTCTCTCACCTGGAATGTATTGCACTGCATGGTCATTGCTTGCTTAATTTTCCATTTCGATGTTAAACCGTGATTTATTTTCTGGTAGGACTGGGAATTTTCACTAATGTAGTCTGCTCACCCAGAGCAATTTATACAGTGTGACCGAAGTTCAGGAATAATTCTTGAGTTCATGGGTCTATAAAAATTATTTTTTAATTTGGAACTTTACAGGTATGTCCCTATCCTAGAACAAAACTTTGCTTGTGGATGTCAATGATAAAGCAACTCGCTCAACCATGTGCTTGAAAGACCATTTTTGAGATTGAGGAAAATCAGCTGACGTAGTCCTAAGCACTCACACTTATGAGCAGTATAATTATTTAGGCCTTTTCCTAATTAACCCTTTCAAAACTCTTAAAAAACTGACTAAATATTTAGGAAGCATAGGTTATTTTTATGTTTTAATCTACACTGGATGATTCAGCTGAAAACCAACTAATTCAATCACTGTACTTTGGTTTAAATGAATATATGCTCTGATTTTTGGATGATGTTATCATAAATACCAACCAAATTCAGAATGAGTCATAATATTTCTAAGGTATTTAAGCAATCAAGTCTCAGAACCAGCAGGAAGGGAAGTTAAGTGACAGAACTCATCCAGGAAACAGTTATCATTGGAAATGTGATTTTGCTTCAATAGCTTATTTTGAGGGTGCCAAAAGAATTGCAGTAAAAATATAAGAAAATAATCATGTCCTCTTAAATTCAGTAATGGGTGCAGTGGATTCTTTTAAATAAATATAGCTGCATAAAGCTATTTGCTAGATTCCCACATAGGAAAAATAGCACACATGTGCGTTCACATTAAAGGCATGATGGGTGGTTGGGTGGAGTGTCCACAAGTCCATGTGGGATGTGAGAATGAGCAGTCCATGAGGCCAGGGCGAGAGACTTCAAACAGCCATGTCCAGATCAAGGATGGGTGAGTTTGTGGACGTATAAACATTGTTAAGTTACCTCCAGATATGGTTAGCCGCTGGGGTTGAAGCTGCCGAGAGAATTTTGCATTAATTGGGTAACTCCTGTAAGGTGATTTGGAGTATGTTTAATTTAAAATCAGATAACCTGAGGGGTTCCTGGAGGACTCAGGTGGTTAAGTGCCTGAATCGTGATTTTAGCTCACATCAGGAGCTCAGGGTCCCAAGATCAAGACCCTCGGCGGCTCGGTGCTGAGGGTGGGGCCTGCTTGGGATTCTCAACCCTCTCCCCTCGCCCTCCCCCAACTCGTGCTTTAAATAAATAAATAAAATCTTTAAAAGAAATAAGATCAGATAACATGAAATAAGAATATGCAACTAAAATCACACATGCCTGTTTTATAAAACATAAGCTTCACTGTTTATTTTGAGTAGAACATATAACTTAGTTAACTTGCAGACATCTGGAAGCAGTGTTAAGGCAGGACCCCTGTGGAATCTGAGGAAGTCTAGAAAAGACCCAAATGTCTGCTCAAATGACTTAGAGTGCAGCCTGGTCTTGGGACTTCTCCAGCCTCCTCAGGGGGCCTAATGTGTGGCGAAGGTGGAGAACCACTCTGCTGAAGGAAGGAAGGGTTCCAAACACTAAAGGATTTCCCACAGAATCTTTTTGCAGCTCCAGGCTCTACACTATGTGTCTCCAACTCAGAGTTAGAAGAAGTATTGTTCTTAATGTTTTCCTTCCTGACTAACAAATACAGCAGTTTTCCTGGCCCGTGCATCATCTCCAGTTTTTTCAAATGGAGTAAATCCAGGGTTCTTGGCTTCTGGTGCCCATGAGCTTTCTTCAGCAAGCTGTCGAAGTGAAGACACATAAGCTTTGTCTCTTAAAGTTGAGTCAAATGGAAGATAGTCTCATCATGGAGCTTGGAGCCAAGGTGGGTGGATCAGAAGCCTTCAAGGACAGATGAGGTGGCTTCAGATAGAAAGCAAGGGAAATACTAAGAGGAAGGTCACTGCCAAACTGTTGAAGAGAATGTGTGGACAGAATTTTCATGAGAAGGAATTAGGAAAGTCTTCAATCCCAAAGAGGTACTGTCACGGAGGCAATGACATTTGACCAGTCCCCAAAATATCACATATGGTAACTGTCCTCAGATACCTGCGTTTGCCTGAGGAGGACACGAGAATGGAGAACCAAGTCTGTAAAGTGAACTTTCATTAATTTTGCCCCAAATTCTGGTCATTTATCGTAAATGGCACGGAGAACTGGTTTTAACTAGCTGGTGACTCACCTAAATGGCTGAAAATACCAAGAACAGGTTAAGATACTACTTGAGCCTCTTTGCTCCTAAATCTATCTCCCGTTCTTGGTCTTCAAACTCATCTGAGGATGGAAGCAAGTGATCCTGTGGAAAAGCCTGGCAAGCAAAAGGCAAAAGACGAGGATGACCTCGGAGGTTTAGAGCAGAGCACGTCTCGTTGTCCACGGTGGTGGGTCTCCCTAAAGCAGACCGATGGGACACACGCCCCAGGGACAACTGGGTGGGGTTGCTGAGGAAACATCGGTGAGCAGATTCAGGGCCCTCACTTTCCATTCACACTCTACACCCGGCCCCGTGTCAACAAAATGTCTTCTCTTGGCCTCGGACTTCCCATGTAGTGTGTAGGGTAGAGAGCCATCTTTCAATCCACCAGCAATCCGTTGAGTGTGTTTTATCAAATTGTGCTGTTCTAAAGATGACAGATGATTTCATACTAATACAAAGTAAGCACATGCCAGACATTTTGCTCAGGTCATGAATTAACGAGGGGACACCAACTTACCCATATTAACCAGTCCAGACAGCATTTGAGAACCAAGATATATAAAAGCAGTTTAGTGGCTGGCTGGATTAACTGCAATACTAGTTCATATCCAACAGGGCCATAAGCCACCCAACTAAGGATCCTACGTTCCACTGGATGGAAATTATTGGCAGGTCTACTGGATAAAAATCTGCAAGTTACCCTCGGCCCATATAGGTTGTAAGCAAGCCTATGAGTTAGAAGACCTGCCCCAGCACTGCCCTGAGACTACCCAGAAATTTCTTTTGCCTATTTCTAAAATAAAGGTCTATTCATTTGGTTTGAAGCCTGTACCAGGTGGTGGCAAGGTTGGAAACCACAAGACAGGCAGTAGTCAAGGTGCCAAGAGGTGCTAAGCACTTGCATACCATTACCCCTCACCACACAGTGAGTGTTACCACTCATCCCCTTTGCAGAATGCACTATGGTCAGGGAAGTGAGGTAACGTTCACATATTCTCTGGTCGGAGAAGATGGAAGTCTAGGGGAAAGCAATTCTTTTCTCTAATCCTAGAGTTCCAAGTGCCCTCTGCCACAACCTTCTACTTTTTCTAAGGAGCTGTGTGACCCCCATCTGAAATGGCAGCCACCCTGAAAATATGCACTTTGATCCTGCAGGAGTGTGAATCAGAGGACACTTTCTTTGTTCTCTGCCTCAATCTGTGTTTCTTTTCAAACTGATACTGACCTGCTGCTAGATTTACTGGCTTTTAGCTTATTGTGTATGAAGATTCTATCTGGCTGCTTTTGGTTGGGCTGTCTCTGGTAAACATTCTAGAAAGTAGAAGGTTAAGGAGCTGCTTCAGGGAAAAAAGAAAGTGACTCCATCAAATCTCCCTGTTACAGTTTACTGGTGAACAAAATAACAGTGTCTGCTGGGGAGAGAAGACAGTCCCTATCTATGGGAACTTCAGGCAAAACGTATTTACTTGTTTATGATTGCTCATGATAGACACACCTAGGACTATGGATTTATAAGGCATGACAGCATGGAGAATGTTACGTAAATCAAACAGTTACCTCTAAATAAGTTAAATATAAATTAAAGATGTTTCATGACTCATATCTCTCTCTTTTCCATAGCACGTAGCTACATATATTACTTAGAGACCTCACATGCTAAAATGAGTCAGCATGTGTCCAATGTGGTCAGAAGAGATCCAGAGATCCATGGTGACAGCCTCAGACCTGTCTCTGCTTCACCTGGCTCGTGGTTACTTGCACCCTTGAAATTATGAGTAAACATCATTACTGGAAAAGATCTGAGATTTGTGTGAGTCTGATTGGACTCTGATTGGAGTCTGATCCTGTTTTATCTCAATCTCTGTGAATTTGCCCCCAAAATTCATGGGTCTGCCATGTACAGTTGGGTAGATTGGGCACTGCATAGTTCTCAAGGGCTCTATTTACACAGTAGACTGTGTACAGCTCCCTCTCAGTAGCACGGCCTGGGTGATCACATGTGTTAGCTCTCCCACAAGCTGGCTCAAAGGAAAGGACTAGGTCATAGAAATCTTCAAATTATTAATTCCCTTTGACATTTGTAGGAATTGAGAACAAATTGCTATATTAACAAGAAGAATATTTAAATTATGGATTGATTCTCATGATAGGACATGTGCTACCACAGGCTGTGTTGGTTCTTACAGATGACTTTGTGACTGGGCTGTGTTCTGTTTAATACTAACTTGTAAAGAACCGCTTTCTATTACGGATCAGTCTCATTCTAGAAAAACTGGCCAGTAACGTTCACCATTACTCGTCTCAATCAATTTCAGAGAAAAGTTACATAATATTGAACAGACCCATTGATAACAGAGAACATTCCACAGGGAAAATAGATACCCACGTTAGAGCTGACCAGCTTGTGGTCTTGAGCAGTAGTCAACAGTTTCTGCATAGTAAGCTCAGAGAACATGTTTTTTTGGGTTTTGGGATCTCCTGGTCTCCATTGTGACTATTCATCTCTGCTAGTGTAGTGAGAAGCTACCACAGACAGTACAGTTAAATTCCATTACATCTTATTCATAAAAACAGGCAGTGGTCATTGTTAGTTGAATGCTGGTCAAGAGAGAAGAGTGTGTCTGCTGATGAATGGTCATTGTAGTACTAAAGAGTGAGGAATGGATCTCACCTTAGAGGGGTTACCCACAGAAGTTCTCAGAAATAATTTATTTGTGGAGAAAGGAAAATGTCTAAAGCCCATGGGTCTCTAGTATAGAGGAGGAATGCTCTGAAGCCCTCTTTATTTAGTCTTTGAGCAGACAGGGTTTCCTGGGAGAACCTTGGTGAAAATGCCACATCCTCTGAGTAAGTCCTAAGGGGCCATGTTCTCTGACTCTCAGCAAACCATTTCCAAAGCTCAGTGTTGCCTTGCTGATCTCTGGGGGGAGGGATGCAGAATCCAGTTCATGAGGCTGAGATTCGTCAGAGCTCTCAGGCAACAAGCAGTTTGGGTGATTCACAGGCAAGGACTGGGGCTGCATGGTGGCAGGATACGGAATTCTCGGGGGATTCAGGAGCTCGATCCAGAAACATGTGGTCATCCGGCATCTCTGGGCTTAAGCTGAAAGTCAGAGTCATAGATGTGGTCATCCAGCATCTCTGGGCTTAAGCTGAAAGTCAGAGTCATAGAAAGGAGCAAGAAGGCTTTGTTCAAAGGCAGAAATTTAAATGAGAGTCGAATAAAACTAGCAGAAAACAGAAATGGTCTCATAAATACGGAGAGCAAATTGGTGGTTGCCCAGTGGGCGGGAATAGGCAAAATATGTGAAAGGTATTAAGAGGTATAAACTCCCACTTATAAAATAAGTCTCAGGGTTGAAAAGCACAGCATAAAGAATATAGTCAAATATTGTAACAACTTTGTGTAGGGACAGATGGCAACTACAGTAATTGTCCAATCACTCCGTTGCACACCTAGAGCTAATATAACATTATATGTCAACTGTATGTTGATAAAAAACAAACACTGAGTGTTATACACAATTGATGAATCATTAAATTCTACCCCTGAAACTAATAATGCATTATATGTAAATTAAACTGGATTTAAATTAAAAAAATTAAGAAAGGACCCCTGGGACCCCCTCATTAGTAAAAATAATAAAAGGAATCAGAAATCGGGAAGAAGTCAATGGACGAGTTTTGGAGTGAGGACAGAGGAACACGCCCTAGTGATTACAGCAAACATCCCTGGTATTTGTGATGCTAGCCTCAAAGCACAGGAGTGAAATGGTTACATGTGGCTAACTAAGCCTGGAAAATAATAGTCAGGACTTACGAAGGCTTTTCATTTCTGAGTGTTGTAGATTTCTTTTGCTCTAATGTTTGGCTGCTGGAAGGAGCGTTGTAGAAGCTGAGGGATTCTACCGAGAGCACAGAGGGTATCGGATAGAAACAAGACACTCAGCCTCGGTTATTTGTGGCTGTCTTGACTTCCATTTCCTAGTGTGAGTCTTGTGGCCCATTGTGCATTTCCAGGAGCTGAACTCAGAAGGAAGTCAGGCCTCTTTTCCCTCCTCACAAACGGACAGTGGTGATGTTCACTGACGCCTGTGTTGCCAGGCACAGTATCTTGCATCTGACTCTCCTGTGGGCACCTAACCCATGACAATGAGCCTCTCACTCCTGTTAGCAGCTTTCTGATGTCACCATTTGAATTTTTAAGATATTTATGGTGGGTTTAGCTCAAGTAGTAGAAGGATAACTTTTTTTTTTTTTGAATGGGAAAATTCTATATTATGCTGTTTCTTGAACGTGACGAGTAACAATTTGGATCTGTTTCGTTATTTAGGTTGGTAAGCCTCCTTAAGAAAAAAAAAACACATTTGTAGCTTAGAAATGCCAATTCATTTGGCTTCCCAGAATGATTTGCAAGTGTAAAGCACTTCCTCTGAGTAATGGAGTGTTGTTGTGGTCTTCAGTAAGCAAGTAGTTTGGGCTCAGGCAAAAGGAAGAAGCCTCCCTCATTCCAGAGGAGCTTAGATCACAGAGAACATCAAATTGTGAATAATGTGCTTTCTACACACATTCCTTCCACTGGAATTTGGGTTATGTGGGAGGACAAGTGTCATCTAAGGAGGCCAGCTGTCTTCTTAGGCTGTGCCATTTATAGCATCCCCATGATCTGGATTCTGGTTCTCAGCTTTGCGGTTTCAGCAATTTTGTTTTAAAGGCAACCAGAGTTGATCAGATGCAGGAAGAAAAACAGATGCCGAGTATGTACCAAGAGACTGGTTTCAAAACCAGAAAGCCAACCTGTGTGACAACAATGGGCGATGTCCCTTCCCGGGGACAAGGATGATGTCTCCCTAAGCCAGCAGAACCTTCTGTCCTATCTAGGAAGCTGAGCAGTCTGTAGTGTGAGTGTGGAGTTGCAGCGGTAAAACAGTGGATATTTATCTTGCAGAGACCACTCTGGGTGTAACATCAGAGCTTATGTAAAACTCATGATGACCTATGAGTTAGGACGGTGACTGTCCTTAATTTTCAGGCAGGAAGCTGGCTTTTCTCAGCCAGAAGTGACATGACCAGTGAGCAGTGGGGTGGGTTGTGACCCCACACAGGCTGGCACAGATGCTGTCTTTTTCTTTTGTAAAGATTTATTCATTTATTTGAGAGTGAGAGAGAGAGAACATGGCGGAAGGAGAGGAGTGGGAGAGGGAGGGAGAGAATCCCAAGGAGACTTGTGCCAAGCACAGGGCCTGAGGCAGGGCTTGGTCTCACAGCACTGAAATCATGACCGGAGCCAAAATCAAGGGTCCAATGCTTAACCCAGTGAGCCACCTTG
The DNA here is from genome assembly GCA_002007465.1 of Ailurus styani. NCBI lineage: Eukaryota > Metazoa > Chordata > Mammalia > Carnivora > Ailuridae > Ailurus > Ailurus styani. The sequence continues at coordinate 113,173 of LNAC01001309.1, forward strand.
GCACTCCCAGATGCTCTCTTCACCTTGACCTTGGCATCCATGACAATCAACACACAGACAGCATACCTACTGTAACACACTTGGCAATTCAATTCTCTTCTGTGCTCCTCAGACCAGGTGAGATATGGTATCTGAACTGGGCCTCATTTTAAGAGGCTCTCTGGCCCAGAGCTCTGGACATCACACATTTGCCAGCAAAGAGAATACACATCTCCTAAACTTATTTCACTCAGTTCATTTTAGGGCAACTCAGTCCGACATCCAATGAGCACATGTTTTGTGCTTAATCACGGACACACATGATCTCATCAAATCCTCACAATAACCTGGTCATCCTTTTTTGATGTATGAAGACACGAGGGGCAGATCTCTTCATTTTCTCCAAGTATTAAAAATTGTGCTGCAAAATGTTGAAGAGCAAACTTTTGGCAGCAGAGGAATCTGGTTCCAATCAAGACACTGCCATTTGTAGCCTCCTTGATGCTGGGCGATTTATGACCTTGGAGAGAATATTCCAGCCGTGGCGGTGTCAGCCAGACAGAAGGTAAGTATTCAGCGCAAGTGCTCTTTTAACATGATGCAGCTATTCTCACAAAAATGGCGGAGTAAAAATCATGCTGCCTTCTTTGCCCGCTGGACACCATTCAAAAATATGAACCCAAATCCTAGGAAACAGCCCTGATCCGAAGCAGTGTACGAGGAAAGGCTGGAGTGTAGACTGGAGTTCAGGCAGGACCGTGGGAGGTGGCTGTAGATTCCTGACGAAGCAGGACAAAGTCACAGAGCCTGTCCTCCCTGGAAGAAGGGTGGCGATGGCAGGAGACGGCCTCCACCTCGGGGCTCAGTGCTGCAGGCTGGGGGAGAGCACGTGCTCTCATGATCTCATGATCCTGTGCATGGGTGGAAATTCCAGCCAGTGGAACATGAACTGCTCCCTCCTCCACGTAAACTCTGCAAATTCTAGATCCCAGAAGACCTCATATTTCTAGGTGAATAACGATCAAAAAGCAATCAAGAGTTTCATCCATGCCATTACGTTGTTAGTACTTCTTTCCCTTTGGTGGCTGAAGAATATTTCATCGTATGCATAAACCACACTGTGTTTGATCCATTCATCTGACAGTGGGGAGGGACTGGGTATGAAGTCTCCTGGGAGCCTGACAAAGATGTTTTCGAACTAGAGAGAGTTGCACAACATTGTGAAGGTACTAATACCACCAAATTGTACACTTTAACATGACTCATTTTATGTTGTGTGAACGTCACCTCAAATAAAAAAAGAATTGAGACACAGAACTGATATGATGATGATTAAAAAATAAGCAAGAAAAAATATGCAAAACCCCCCAAAACAATGACCAAAAAATGAGACAAATTAATGCAGGAAACTATTTGTCGGGGCACATTCGTGGTTCAGTTGGTTAAGTGTTCAGCTCAGGTCATGATTTCAGGGTCCTGGGATTGAACCCCACTTCAGGGGCTCAGAGGGGAGTCTGCTTCTCCCTCTCCTTCTGCCTCTCCTCCCTACCTGTGCTCTCTCTCTCAAATAAATAAATAAAATGTTTTAAAAAACAGAGAAAACTATTTGTTCAGAACCATACTTTGAGAAAGAATAAGTCACTGAATATTCTGTTGTGAATTTAGACATTTCAGCAAATTGACCATATCAAGACAGATTATCTAAAGGGGCGCCTGGGTGACTCACTCAGTTAAGCATCCGACTCTTGATTTCAGCTCAGATCATGATCTCAGGGTTGTCAGATCCAGCCCCATGCCAGCGGCCTCCATGCTCAGCAAGGCGTCTGCTTCTCCCTCCCCTTCCCCATACTTGCACACACTCTCTCTCTTTAAAACAAACAAACAAACAAATAAATAAGATCTTATTTTTTAAAAACTTAAAAAAACCCCAGATTTTATAAAGACAAATAAGATGGCAGAGAAGATATAACCTGGCAGAACTCAGGAAATGAACTCCCCCAAAGCCAAAAATTAATGCCCCAAAAGACCACCAGAAAAATGTGCTGACCGAGCAAACTCAGATCATGANTGCTGACCGAGCGAACTCAGATCATGAGAGTCTCTGAAAGGAGGTAATTTTTGGTTCAAGGGTTCCATGACTGGCAAATAACTAGGCCTCCAAAGCTATAGGAGTGGAATAAAAATTCTAGGTGGACAGAAAATAGGCACCCAGAATCTATGTAGTTTAGAAACCTATAAAATTAATTTAGTTATATCTTCAGATGAGTCTTCCACCTTTGGCTAAAAAGTTGTAAATACCACTAATCTAGAGGAATGGATGATGTATACACTTGAAAAATCAGTATCAGGAATTATATTTATATATTTAAATATGTTAGAGAGTAGACCCCAAATATGTTCCTGGTACCAGTAAAGCTCAGAAACAACCCCCACCCCCAAATGGAGAGGCTCAAGACAGTTTGTGAGAGGTTTTTCTTGGAAGTGAGAGAAATATCACAAGACTATAAAATATAATTGGGGCCAAAATATTCATAACACCTATTATCACAGTCATCCAAAATATTGTTGCTTGCATATAAAATAAAATGGCAGAATCTCACAATAGCTATAGATGGTCAGAAGCCTGTGGGAGTATTGACCTGACTTCCCCATGTGCCTCCCTAGAAAAGAAATCCTGCCATCAAGAGAGAAATTTTTAAAAATTAAGAATTGGCTTGAAAAATATGAGGGATAATATTAAAACCCACGTAAACTACTTGGTCAAAAGGTTAGACTCATTGATCCTACAGCATTAGGATCAGAAAGAAGGCTAAGTGTCACTGTAACAGTATCCTTTGGGAGACACAATGATAAAGTGTATAATCGAGGGAGAGAGAAAGAGAGGGAGAGAGAGAGAGAGGGAGAAAGAGAGAGAGAGAGAAAGATCCAATGGAGTGTGCAGGAACAGAAGTAGACCTCAATGCTTTTCAGAAAGCCAGGTATCAAGACTGGAGTGTCAATGACTTAAGAAAATATATAACAAACCGAGGGTTATGGAGGGGAGGGGGAGGGGGGATGGGTGAGGCTGGTGGTGGGTATTAAGGAGAACACAGATTGCATGGAGCACTGGGTGTGGTGCGTAAACAATGAATCTTGGATCACTGAAAAAATAAAGTAAAAAAAAAAAAAA
>LNAC01001309.1:117051-141765 GCA_002007465.1 Ailurus styani
ATATATATATATATATCTCACAGGAAAGGAGAAAGTGTATAGAAGGTAAAGGCTTGAACTTCAGTGGTTATTCAATGACACATGATGACAAAATTAACTAAAGTATCCAGTAATGTAGAAGGCATGAAAAATCAAAGATTGTTAATATGATCTTAAAGATGTAGACAACCAGGGGCGCCTGGGTGGCTCAGTCAGTTAATCGTCAAGCTCTTGATGGCAGCACAGGTCATGATCTCTGGGTCCTGGGATTGAGCTCCCCATCAAGCTCTGTGTTCAAAGGGGAGTCTTCTTGATATTCTCTCTCTCCCACTCCCTCTGCCCCTACCCCCTGTGTGCATGCTCTCTCTCTAAAACAAATAAATAAATCTTTTAAAAAAAGATGTAGTCAACCAGAACAATGCATCATAAGAAGCAATCAAGTCTTTACAAAAAAGGTATATTGTGGGGTGCCTGGGTGGCTCAGTTGGTTAGGCACCTCCTTCAGCTCAGGTCATGATCCTGTAGTCCTGGGATCGAGTCCCACATTGGGCTCCCTGCTCAGCACGGAGTCTGCTTCTCCTTCTGACCCTCCCCCCATCATGCTCTCTCTCTCTCAAATAAATAAATAAAAACCTTTAAAAAAGGAGTTATAACTGTACCTATAGAAATCATATTCTAATGGATTCATTCCCAATCGAGTACTAAACATTTTATAGAAAATATTTCTAAAATTTTATCAATGAAGAATGGATGGACTTGCTCTCTGTGTAATATGAAATTATCTATTTTATTAAAATTTAAAATGACAGCATAAAAAAGGAGTTATATTGTATGAAGATATGATATTATCAGTCAGTGGATCAAATAAAGCTACGGCTCCATAAAATGAAATACATATACCCAAGTGCAGGAGTTCACACATGGACAAGTATTAAAAAAAACATAGGAAATCACGGTTGAAGTACTAAAAGAAATTGTCAAATAAATTAGACATAATCTCCAGAGGAGCAACAATGATAACACAACTTTCCGAGTAGACCTGTAGTTAACCAGTCATTCCTGGCGCTAGTCTTCTGAAAAATAGAAGGTTAACTCTACTCTAGATGTAATTGAATTAAATTTGGGAGAAAAGCTTAGGGAGACACCCACTGAGAAATGATTCCCATAAATGATGTTTAGTCTTGTAAGCACAACAGAATAGACTTGGAAATGTGAAATCTAGCATTACCTCTCTAGATGAAAAGCCAAAACCCGAGAATTTCATGTGGGGTGTTGGAATATGCATCAAGTAATGAATATGATAAAATGGGGGCTATTAGCTTGTCTGGGGAAATGAAGTAACTGTAAGAAACAGCCTCCTCCTCACTTCTATCAAGTAAGGTTACATTTACATAATGAGGGAAGCATCCTAAAGTCACCAAATGGAGGAGACCATTAAGGAGACAGTAGAGGACCTGCATGTGCAGAGTTAATGATGGAAAATTCCTCAACAAGGTATAGACTAGGTGTCATGTTTGGAGATGCATCATCTTTTGATTTGGACTATTGGAAAGACTGGACCCACTGGAATCATTTTGATATTGCCGAGTTAATCAAAGATGTTATTCTAATAGGTGCCATAACTGTATTATTGATCATAATAAGCAAGGAGAGATGACTCCTAAATCCTACAGATGGGAAACATGCCCTGTGGTGCAGTCCATAGTATCTTTAGCAAATCTAGATGAAGAGAATTGATCTAATAGACATGATCATGACACTCCACTATTAAAGATGAATTTTAATAACTTTCTTGAAATATAATCTATATGGAAGTTTGCCCACTTAAAGTGGACAATTAAATGCTTTTGAAGTATATTTGCAACACACAGCTCTCCGCATAGTCTCATTTTCATCAGTCCCCAAGGAACATAATATCTCTTAGCAGCCACTCTCCATGCTTCCTGCTATGCCCAGCACCCCATCTCCCAGTCCTCTGCAAACACCACTCTACTTCCTACTTCTGTGTATTTGTCTATCTGGAATTTAATATCAATGGGATCCCACCAGATCATTTTTGACACCAGCTTTTTTACTTAGAATAATATTGTCAAGATCCACCCCTAATGTAGCATGTGGAAATACTTTGTTCCTTTTCATTGTTGAAAGATATCCCATTGTATGGATATTCCATGATTTGCTAATCCACTCATCAGTTAAGATGTATATTTGAGACCATCCATTCTTCAAAGCTTTATTTTAGACTTTATGACTTTATTTATTTATTTATTTATTTATTTATGAGTGTGAGTGGGGGAAAGGGCAGAGGGAGAGGGAGAGAAAGACTCTCAAGCAGACTCCCTGCTGAGTATGGGGCTCTATTCCATGACCCTGAGATCATGACCTGAGCAGCAAGCAGGAGTCAGATGTTTAACCAACTCAGCTACCCAGATGCCCCAGAGCTTTCTTAACCATGCCATAGAATCTAAAACTGGATTTACCAAGAAATAGTCTTCATGATACAATGATATAATGGGGTATAAGGATGAGATGTCCTAGGTGGTTGTGTTATTGTGTGAATTGATGCTTGCAAGTGCTCTCTCACTCTTCATTGTAACGTGTATATATAAATGTGCTTATTGTGTTCACAACTGGAGTTCCCACCAAAATGTCACCTTGTTGATAAACATGATGTTTTCCTGTTAAAACTGGTCACCTCAAAGTTGTCAATGGGTTGTAGTAATGTGCTTTGGAAAGCACAGACACATCCTGGAATGTATTGCTAAATAGTTGTATAAATCTTCTAAGTTATATTTTCAGTTATGCAAGGAGTTATCCAGCTTTGGGTAGAATAAGCAGAATGTGGTTGATGCACCTGTGGGCCAATAGAATGTATGGTGCATTCAAGGAGCCCAGGATCCAACTCTATGACCCCAACCTTCCTAACTGGGCTGGAACATTGGATCTCTTCATCTCCCTTGAGTGTGCTAGGCTGGCTACAGAAAGGCATGTACTGACCATAAGGTGGCTCTTTTTTTTAACCCCCTTCCCAGTTTTATTGAGATATAATTGATACAGATCACTGTATAAGGTGTAGGTATATAGCATAATGACTTGACTTATATATGCTGTGAAATTACTACTGTTATAAGCTTACTTAGCACCCATAATCTGATATAAATATGATACAAAGGGAAAACAAAAAAGGAAAAGAAAAACAATTTTTTCCTTGTGATGGGAATTCTTCGGATTTACTCTCTTAGCAACTTTCATCTGTATTATACAGCTGTGGTAGCTATAGTCATCACACTGGACACTGCATTCCTAGTACTTATTTATCTTGTAACTGGATACTTGTATCCTTCAACCACCAATCTCCTATTCCTCCCCCCCTTCTGGTAACCACACATCTGATCCCTTTTTCTAGGAGTTTGATTTTTTAAAAAAAGATTGTATTTTATTTTTTACTTGGGAAGGAGAGAGAAAGCTCAAGAAGAGAAGAGCATCAGAGGGATAGGGACAAGCAGTCTCCCCCCTGAGCAGGGAGCCTGATGTGGGGCTCAATCCCAGGACGCAGGATCATGACCTGAGCCAAAGGCAGTAGCAACAACTTCTCTGGGTAAGCAGTAATCTATTATGTGGTTATACTTAACCAACTGAGCCATCCAGGCACCCTGATTTTTTTTTTAATTCCACATGTGAATGAGATCACACAGCATTTGACTTGTCTGACATGTCACTTAGCATAATCCCCTCAGGCTCCCTCCATGTTGTTGGAAGTGGCACAATTTTCTCATTTTTTATGGCTGAATAATACTCCATTGTATATATCTACCATTACTTATTATTCATTCATCCAATGGATAGAGTACTTCTTACCCTTGACCACAGTAAATAATGCGACTGTGAACATGGGAGTGCATCTATCTTTTCCAATTTGTGTTCTCGTTTCCTTTGGTAATATTCCCAGCTGAATCATATGGTAGTTCTAGTTTTAATTTTTGAGGAACTTATCTACTGTTTTCCAGAGTGGCTGTACAGTTTATAATCCCACCATCAGTGCGTGAGGATTCCCCTTCTTCCATATCCCAGCCAGCTTTTCTCCTCTCTTGCCTTTTTGAAGACAGCCATTCTTACAGGTGCCAGGTGATATCTCATCGTGGTTTTGATTTGCATTTCCCTGATGACTAGTGATGTTGAGCATTTTTCATGTACCTATTGGTCTTTCATACATCTTCATTGGAGAAATGTCTATTCAGGTCTTTTGTCTGTTTTCCAAACTGGATTTTTTTTTTTTACAATTAAGCTGTATGAGTTTTTTTGTATATATTTTCTAGATGCTAACCACCATCAGAAAAATGGTTCATAAATATTTTTTTCCCACTCCATATGTCATTTTTTGACCTTGTTTTTGGCTTCTCTTCATAAGTTTGTTTTAATCCTTTGTTTTGGGCTTCATCAATATTGTATTATGTATCAATAGAAACAACTTCTTTAGGTAAACAGTAATTTATTATGTGGAGATACTACATTTGTTTATCTAGTCCCCAGGTGATGGACATTTGGATTCTTTTCCACATTTGTACTGTCATGCATATTCACACATAAGCCTTTGTGTCAATATGTAGTTATATTTTTCTGCAATAAATACCTAAAAGTGGTATTTATTATTGGAGTTACTGGATCATATCATATGTGCAACACTTTAGGAAATGGCCAGTATGTTAAAATGGAGATACCATCTTACATTCCTGCCTTCAGCGTTGGAGGACAGCAATTCCTCCACCTGGTCAACAACACTTGGTACCGTGTGATGACAGCCATGCTAGCTCATGTAGAATGTGTCTTGTTTGCTTTTAAGTTACTTTTTCCTGGTGACTATTCATACTGAGCATGGTAAGGCAAAGTAACTAGATTAGCAAAAGCAGTTTTGAAGAGAAGAAGAAGAAAGAGGAATCGCATTACCCAATTTCAAAATTTACTCTATAGGTATGACAATTGATTGGGCGTGACACTGGGCGAGAGCAGGGCACATGTCAATGCAGCAGAATGGAAAGTCCAGACACATACCCAGTGAGCACGGCCAACTGATTTCAGAAAGGCACAAGAACAATGTTATAGTGATGGAATAATTGGACAAATATAGGCTAACTTAAAAAAAAATAAGCAACACAGTTTTCATAATTAAAAAATTGTCTGAAAATGGATTATGGTGAACTACTCTAAAACCTTTACAAGAGAACATAGGACAAAAATCTCTGACCTGAGTTTAGGTGAAGAGTTCTCAGATGTGATCTCTGGAACATGAATCCTAAAGGGAGAAAAAAAATATAAACCTGACTATACCAAAATGAAAGATTTGCTCTGTGACACACGCTGTTAAGGAAATGAAAAGGACAGACACAGACTGGGAGAAACTATCTGCAAGTCATGTTATCAGACAAGGGTCTCGTATCCAGAATAGAGAAGGAACACTCTGAACTCAACAGTAAGGAAATGAATAATCCAATGATAAAATTGCCCCAAAACTTAAAGTGACACTTTGGCAAAGCAGATCTATAAATAGCAATGAGCACAAGAAAAAAATGTTCAATGGCTAATCGTCAGGCACACATAACTTAAAATAATGATCAGAAAGCATGCACACGTATTAGGACAGCAACACAACACAGCACAACACAACACAACACAACTAAGTACCAAATGCTGAGGGGGAAGCAGAGAAACAGGATCCCCTCTGTGTTGCTGAATGGGAATGTCAAGTTGTACCGACATGAAAAATACTTTGGGGTTTCTTACAAAATGAAACCGATTTCTTACAAAATGAAAGTAAACTAGGCTTACTGTATAACACAGCAATCACGCTCTTGGGCATTTATTTTAAAGAAAGGAACACTTAAACCTGGTTAAAAACCTATGTTTATTTGCAATAACAGCCTTGCTTGTAATAATCACAAACTGAAAACAACCCAAATATCGTTCAGCAGGTGAAGGGACACAGAACATGCAACACCTCCACACAATGGAATGCCACTCCATAATAAGAAGAAAATAAACTATTGATACACCCAACAACCTTTATGGATCTCAAAGGCATTCCTCTAAGTGAACAAAACCCATATCGAAAGGTTAGATATGGCATGATTGAATTTATACAACACACTCAGAATAACAACAACATAGAGACAGAACAGGGTGAGTGACTTCTGGAGACTCGGGAGGGGGACAGATGTGAGTACAGAAGGGCAGGAGGAGAGAATCCCCAGTGGTGACAGACCTCTTCTGTCTGAGCTGTGATGCTGGTTCCAGGAGTCCTTTCATGCGATATCATTTCATAGAACGATACGCTCAGCTATAAAATGGACACACACACACACACGCATGCACGCACTCTGATACAATCTGAGTAGCGTCTGTAGTCTGGTTCATTGGTATAATGCACCATCCATTTCTTGGTTTTGATAATGTACTAACCTTACATAAAATGTTACTACTGGGGATCAGTTCACAGGACTTCCTCATGCTATTTCTGTATCTTCTTGTGAGTATGCAATTGTTTCAAAATAAAAAAAAAGAAAAGAAAAAATAGTCCTTATATAAAAGTTATAACACAATTTTTTCTAGAGAGGGTATCTTCGTGTTCGTACAGAGACTTGCTTGACGATCTCAGTATTTCTGTACTGGATGAAGTTTATACAGTGACAATGAATTGGTGGGGAAAAAAGTGGAATAAAATACCATTACCAAATATGAATACGTGAATGGTAATTCAAGTTTATGAGCATGTGTCTTTCGAGACTGATTTCCAGGAGTTTACCATCTGAATTCAAATTTTCTGTAACATACTATGCCTTGTTGCTGATTCCAAAGCTCATTTTAGAGAAATTCATAACTTCTCTTTGACATCTCCCCAAGTTACGTGATCTTCCAGAAAGTGCCAAAATTCGGCAGATGAAACTATCCCAGTTGAGGTGATGTGTGAAAAGAGGCTTTCTCTCTGAGGCTTTGGGATGTTAGCCCATCAATCCTAAAACTGACTTTTACTCTCCTCTTCCCCTGCCGCCCAGTTCTTCCTCCTCCCAGGGTGAGCCCTTCTCAAAAGCGATACCTTTGAGCTTTCCCTGAATAACTCATTGGAAAAGAAAGTAGAGAGCAGGGAGTCCTTTGGTACTGCTTTTTGGGGGCATGATTATTAGTTGAGAGTGTGGGAATTTTGAGGCTTTCTCTGCCTGCTTTATAGGAAGCCCATTTTAGTTTGAAAGTACTGGAAACTCGTTTCTACCTGTCTAGTTCCCTGCACAGAGTGGTTTTGAGCCAACTGCAAATGAAACGTACTTAATGCTACTTTTTCCTCAGGTCCCTAACACTCCTGTCGGTGTAGGTGTAGTGGGAGCATGTGGATGGGAGGGTCCCAGTGAGGACCCTCGGGGTAAGAGTGAGCGCTAGGCACTAATGTTGGAGGATGGGACTGTCTGTTCACAGAGAGGAAAGACTGTTTGGTCCTAGACTGAAGGTTATGACTTGGGTGCCTGTGTCATGTCCCCTCCTCCCCAGGATTCTAGCCTGTCGACTTTATTCTCCTGCCATGATTGATGTAGCCCTTCAGTGGGAATCCAGACCATCCTTCATGGAGTCCCCAAATTACCCTCTCAAAGACAGATCAGGAAGTGATTTTGTTTTGTTTTGTATTATTATTATTATTATTATTATTATTATTATTTGCCCCAGGGGTACAGGTTTGTGAATCATCAGGCTTATGCCTTTCACAGCACTCACCATAGCACAAACCCTCCCCAATGTCCATCCCCATCCACCCTATCCCTACCCTCCAACCCCCAGGTAATCCTCCGTTTGTTTTGTGAGATTAGGATGGTTTGTCTCCTTCCCCATCCCATCTTGTTTCATTATTTTTCCCTCCCTACCCCCCACGACCCCCCACCCTGACCCTCAAGTTCCTCATATCAGAGAGATCATATGATAATTATATTTCTCTGATTGACTTATTTCGCTGAGCATAATACCCTCTAGTTCCATCCACGTCGTTGCAAAGGGCAAGATTTCATTTCTTTTGATGGCTGCATAGTATTCCATTGTATATATATACCACAACTTCTTTATCCATTCATCTGTTGATGGACATCTAGGTCAGGAAGTGATTTTGAATAAATGTTTTCAGCAGCCTCTTGTTTCCTGGTGGATGCTTCCCCCAGCGGGGGACCTGCCAGCAAGAAGTGTAGCTCTGCCTGAAACCTGAGTTTCCAGGCTCCTTGTCCAGGGCCTGAAGGCTCAGGTCCACCNGGAAGTGATTTTGAAGAGATGTTTTCAGCAGCCTCTTGTTTTCTGGTGGATGCTTCCCCCAGCGGGGGAACTGCCAGCAAGAAGTGCAGCTCTGCCTGAAACCTGAGTTTCCAGGCTCCTTGTCCAGGGCCTGAAGGCTCAGGTCCACCATCACAGCCAGATTATATGTACTAGATTTGTCCCGATGGAATAGCTTGGTTCCTAACCAAGGATTGGCCCACGAGAACAGTAACTATCCCTGCAGCTTGAGGTTTCCTCCAGAACTTCTTAAACCCAGATTCCACGTGTTTATTTTATACAATGAGCTGAAACATGTGCAGATCAAGTCTGTGATGGAGAGGTAGGAAGATGGATAAGGTCCTAGGCTGCAGGTGATCAGACAGATGACTGCTCTTGTCAGGGACTCCTGAGGGGAGGTATGGACACCTCATCTGGTGAATTGCTAAAAATATTTTCACAAGTCTTGGCCCAGAAGGATCTGACTATCAAAAGCTGAGGGAGTCTTTTTGTTTAGCCAAGGCCAGCCTCACTTCTGAGCTCAAAAGAGGCTTGGTTTCCTTCTTGGGTCATTTCCCTGGAAGCACACCTCAGTGTTGGTGGGGCGCTGAGCTGGAGGAGAAACTCTCAACACAGTAAAAGTAGCATTCTTTCTAATACGTAGAACAGAATTTACTCAGGGACGCCTGGGCGGCTTTGGCTCAGGTCATGATCTCAGGGTCCTGGGATCAAGCCCTGACTCAGGCTCTGCAGTCATCAGGGAGTTTGCTTAAGAGGCTCTCTCCCTCTGTCCCTCTCCCAGCTCTAAAAATAAATAAATACATCTAGGGAAAAAATAAATAAAACAAGCCATCGGGTTGTGGATATGGGAAAGTCAGGAGGGGGAATGTGCGAGAATCGACTTTATAGCTAAAGATGCTGGTCAGCTGAGAGAGGGAAGTGCTAAATCACTCATGCAAGATGAACGGCTTGCTGGGGCTTGCTGCCAGCCACACCCCGGTTTAACTAGCCTTGAACAGAGACATAATTGGTATCAATGGGAGATGATTAGAGGAAGCAGGGACTTTTAAGAGGAAGTATGTAGGATGCCTACGAATCAATTTACTTTCTTGTTTCTGCCCTAGATGATATTAAAAAAAAAAAAACCTACCCATCCAATAATGGGAAAAAATAATCCTCATCCAATAATGGGAACTAGCATGGGACTGAGGTGAAGACATTTCCTGTAAGAGGAGTGTATTTAAGCAACTAAAATAGTGAAGATCAAGCACTTTTGTTGCTTGTAACAAGGAAAACTGTAAACCAGAACTCTCCCCACTTCAGCCTCTAGCAATTCCAGATACAATAAAACATCAGATACCATTTAGGGAAATGGAGCCTAATAAAGACGCAAAGGCCATGCTAGAAAGGCCATGGCGCCCCTGAAGGGTATGACCATCAAGGCGAGCACGTGGGTTTTAATAGCAGAATGGGTCAGAAGAAGAGACAGAGGAGCCTCCATTAACATGTGATATAATGAGATTATCAGACAGACATAAAACAGGCATTCTCGAGACGCAGGAAACACAGAGACGGGACAGGCACTCCTCAACGGGAACATGGCCGAATTTACAGGACCAAAGAATCGTGAATCTTAAGTTTGAAGAAAAACAGTAAATGCTGCACTGGATCCGTAAAAATATAATGGACACCTAGAAACATCAGAGAGAACCAGTGGGCCATTACAGGCAATAAAAATCTTAAAAACATCCACGATATTAAAAAAAAAATAGTGGACCACCAAAGCCAACAAAACCGATTCTGTTTTTTCCCAAGGCAAATAATAGAATACATGTTCCAAGTGCTGAGGAAAAGTAATTAGCATCCTACAGCCCAAGCCCACCTGAAATAAGATTTGGGAATGATGACAGACTGATGATTTTGAAAGTGTTTACAATCCCATTCACAGACGGGAAAGGTATTGTCTACTGGATTCAGTTTTCATCTCCAACTTGTTCATGTAGGAACGTGTTTAAAAAAGTACTAAGAATTTTCCCCAAATCCTTCAGAGCTAGGACTCTGGATATAACATTGACATATAACATTGACATAGTATATGCTGACATATACTCACCTGGAGTTTGCAAGGGAGAAGAGAAATGGGATCCTTTTGCCTGCCTGCAGGGACCAGACCCACAAGGCATGAATGCTTGAAGGCGCTGGACTCTACAACACCTTGAGTCACAAGCTCTATGGTTTTGTGCCTCCCTAAGGCAGCACCTCTATCCTGACACCTGGTTGGTAGTTTCAATGGGTGCTCTTGAGGATAAAGACAGCACACATCCTCATTAAACTATTAAAGATTCTGTTGCCCATTGGAACCTAAAATTGTGTCCCTGTAGGATACTGGAGTTCTGTGATTCATAGGTTGTAGGGTTACAATGAACATATTATGAGTGGGAAGAGTAGAGAGGGGAGAGTCCACACTCAAATAGGTGACCATAACCAGGAAGAACTCACTTTGGCTTGAATACAACTTCATCTTATCTGCAAACACGACAACAAAAATGTCTACTAAATAGGATATAATTAAGCAGGAATGCACATTGGGGCTGTGTCCCAAAATGTGTACCGTATGGCGGGTTGGTCTATGTGAACTCAAGATGTCTTCTGGAATTAATTTCTATGATTTCAGTGAGTCTACTGCATCATTTTATAAAACAACTTTGGCCCATTTTCTTATTTTTATGATGTTATTATTCTACTTCCAAAGTAGTTTGTGTGATTTCTTCTGCCGAAAGCAATGACTGGAAGTGTGTCTTTCTTTTGAACTTTGGAGACATAACTATCATTGTGAAGATACCTGAGGATGCTTATCAGAGGTAACATCACCAACTCATAAATGGAGTAGGAATTTCATAAAAATGGAAACAGTACCACTTCCCCTTTATTCTGGATTTTCCTCTGGCTGTTTCACTCAAAAGGGGAACAAAGCCCTTGGCATAAGATGGCAAATTGCACCTCTTTTCACTCTAAATTTTTCATTGTACAATTCCATGTTATCTTTTCTTCTCAGGATTATTATCATTACTTTTGGACTGGAATGGGTCCCACAGACATTGGGCTGTCATCAGTATTTGTAATCTCCAATTGAGGAAAGATTTAATTCTGGAAAATCACTATCATTATTCCAACCTCAAGCACATTTGGCTCGGAATTGCCAATGAGCACATGTTTCTCCAGACTCACCTTTTGCCCTCTTCCACAGCCCCTTTCCTGAGTGACCTTTGCTTGACCTGGCACACAGTGGAGCCATTGGGAACAATTTACCACCCTCTCCTTCATGAGATCTAGGATAAACCATTGTTAAGAGGCTGGAGGAATCCTAAAAGTTGGAAGTTTTAAAAATTAATTTAATTTAATTCATTTTTTATTTTTTTAAAGATGTATTTATTTATTTGAGAGAGAGAGCAGGGGGAGGGGCAGAGAGAATCCTCAAGCTGACTCCCCACTGAGTGTAGAGCCTGATCCAGGGCTCCGTCTCATGACCTTGAGATCATGACCTGTGCTGAAATCAAGAGTCAGATGCTCAACGAACTGAGCCACCCTGACACCCCTATTATTCCAACTTTATATTTAAAAAAGTCCTAAAGAAGTTTATTAACTTCTCCAGTTACATTGTGGGGCTGGGATTTTAACCTAGGTTTGTGTGTCATGGTCTACAGTGGTTAGGAGGGAGACCCAGCATTTGCCACATTCTGTGAAGGGTGGGCCTTATAGATTATCTCAAAATCATCCATATTCAGAAAATAAGAAATGAAACCTGTAAAAACTTGACATGTTAAATGAGAACAGCATTAAAAATATTCACTAGATGGAATGCGGTTCAGCTGGGCTACACAGCAGGGATGTGTCTGTGTACTGAAATAAAAAACACCTTTTCCCAAAGAGAAGGTTTTAACCTTAGCTAGTGTGAGGTGGTCTTGAGGTCCTGGTTTGTCCTGTCCAACTGCAGTGTCTTTGTTTTCCTGGGGGCTTTGGTCCCCAGCCAGACTAATACTGCGATCTCTGGTGTGGGCTTGAGATTCACCGTTATCAGTTCTGACTTCTTCAAGAAGAAGAAAGCTATGAACCCACAGCTCCAGGACGGAGAGGAGACTAAAGTTCAGCCAGGTGGACAGTTGTGACTGAGTCCCATTTAATCTCCAGACAGTGAAATCATGGGCAAGCTTCCCTGGTTAGTAGTGTCTGGTCCAGAATCTCACTCATCCCAGGAGATGATGGCATCTTGCACTCTCTGGGAGCGGACCACTGGAAGCGTGGTGTTTGAAACCCTCCCGACTTCAGGTAAGCATCTCTTCCTTTGACTGTAATAAAACTGTAATTATAACACTTTCATTAATTCTGGGAGTAATACTAGCAAAAATCAAATTTAAAGGCAATATGGGACACCCCCCCAATGTTGAGCCAGTTGGTTTGAAATGACAGTGGCCCTGGGAACCCCACACTTGCAGCTCAACCGAGGTATCGCCGATGAAGGCAGTCTTGTGGGACCGTCCCCTCAAACCATGTAGGTGGCCTAACTCTGCATTGTCCCAGGGCAGATTTATCCACAAAAAGACTAACACAATATTATTGTTTAAGATATTTGCTAAATAATTAGCCATATCACTAAAAAATACATAAGAACTATTAACTTTGATTGAATAATACAAACCCAATGAAAACAATCTTTAAAAAGAGAAATAAATGACATGGAAAAAACTCAAGCTCTAGTGTCAGTTGGAAACATATCCAAAGTATATGTACATTTTTTTCTAAGTTACCTGAAGAAGCTAATACATAATTAAAAGATTGGAGGGAAACACATCAAAACCTCATGTGCCATTTAACCTTCGAGTGGGGGATTGTGAGTATGTTTTGTTGTGTTTGCATTTTTTTTCTCCACAACTAGCATCCATTAGCTTTATATAATAAATTTCCTTCATGATTTGAAATATAATCAGCATAATATTCAAGTCCCTTATCTATTCAATTAGATCCATTAAATCAGAAGCTTTTGGAAAGGAGTCTTGGGACCAGGGTTTTTAAAAGATTTTCAGGTAATTTTATTGTGAAGTGGGGTTGAAACTCAGAGGCAAGAACAAAAGTGGGAATTTCCAAGTCAAGGGAATTGTGTTGTATTTATTATGATATAAAGCTGAGACAAAGTTAAAAATCCTGAAAGAATACCTCGATTTCCAAAAGACTTAAGAATGGTGTCTGAAGATATCAACATCCCATGAGGTTAGAAGCAGGTGTGAAAGTCGTATTATAAAGTTGTGTTATTATGCGCTTTTCAGGGCAGTGGAAGTCCAAGAGTTCAGCAAGGAAGGGATCACACTGACCTTTCTAGACACTCTGTAAATAAATAAAATGTTTATAGACAGTTAACACAGCCTCCAATTTAAAGAGTTAATGAGTGATAATATCCATAAGCATATTAACAGTTCCTGGTTAATTTAGTTTAATCTGGGATTTCCTACTCTTCAGTAGCACTGAATAATTTTTCTTCATAATGCCTATTATGGGGATATCTTTCCCTAAAATCTACTGTGAAAACTTCCTTTATTTGCTACATCAGGGAGCTGCTGACACACAGCCCCCATACCTATACATACCCCTCTTTCTGGAACAGTGAAGGGGAACTTACATGGGTAGTACAGGTTGGGGCCCTGAGTGACTATTGGAGCTCTTGTCTGAAAGGAAACCTGCTATAATCAGGTGGCCAAAGTAAAAAGAAGAATTCTATTATGCTAAAAAAAAATGCTTCCCAGTGGGAAGAATGATAGATTCTGAAATAATGCTAATGTATTTCCATCAAATACTGCTCTAGATTGCTAGTATTTAATACTTGGTCATGATAACTGGAACTCACCAGATTCAATTCCTCTCTTCTCCTAGGAACAAAGAAGCTCTCCCATCCCCTTTGTCATAGAGTAGGGGACATGTGTTTATTTCTGCTTATTTATTTTTTTAAAATATTTTGTTCCTTTATAAAATATAGTCTCTCTCTCATATTTATGACAGAGAGAAAGAGTGCATGATCAGTGGGGAGGGGCAGAGGGCAAGGGAGACAGAGAATCTCAAGTGGTCTCTGTGCTGACCATGGAGCCTGACGTGGGGCTCGATCGCTACTTGAGCTATAGTCAAGAGTCGGATGCTCAAGTGACCGAGCCACCCAGGTGCAGCCCTAGTTCTGTTTAAAAGGCAATAAGTAAAAGGTAGTTGAGAGGTAGTTAAGAATAAGGGTGATTTTTTTTATACCACCTCTTCTTACTTTGCTGCAGAAAATACAAAACTATAAAGTGGATATAAAGTTTCAGTTATGCTAGGTGAATAAGTTTTGAGATCTGTGTACAACACTGAGCCTGTAGTTAACAGTATAATATTGTGAACTTCAAATTTGTTAAGAGGGTAGATCTTTTGTTGAGTGTTCTTAATATGCACACACCCGATGAACAAAGAAACAAAAAACTCAAAACAGAGGGACACAAGGAAGCTTTGGGAAGTGTTTGATATGTCTGTCCAAACCCTTCATATGTCCAAACCCATCACATCTGCATCACAGATCTGCACATTACATATATGTAGTTCCTTGTGTATCAATAAGACTGTTTAAAGAAAAGATTGAAGACTGCCCATCAATCTCAGCACTAGAGTAACCATGCCTAAAATGCACTAGACCAACAGGACGAGTAAGAAATATACCTTTGATATGGTATCACTAAGATTTTGGGGTTAATTTGTAACTTCAGCATAATCTCATATGCCCTGAAAGGAAGGCTAGTAGTACAAACTTAGACATGTCTTGGTAGAGTCTAAAATCTGTGTTTTCTCTATTATTGACAGTTTTCTTCACATTTTAAATATTCATTTAGAAAAGTTAACCAAGAATGATATGTACAAGCTCCATTAACAATTCTAGCAATAACAGTAACTACACTACCAGTAGTGGTCAAATGTGATGTAGGGGATGTGTGGTGTAACCAATACCATAGCAAAAGGTGATTGACTTTGAGATGCCATCAGCATGTTAGCTGATCAGAAATAAAATGTGCTGAATGAATCAGTATCTCCAATATGGAACACACTTCTCCTCTGTTCAAATATATTTGCAGAATTCAGGAAGGAAGAGTTATGAATGCTTAATCACAGAGTTCAAGGAATGGTCAAAAGGACAAAAATAGGAAGTTACATCAGATATTTTGAAAAGACCTGACTTATGAAAGTTAGATAGGCTTCCCATCTGAGAAAAAGCACATGAAACACTCAAAGTTATAGAAGACATGATTTTGAATGAAAACCTAAGTTTAAAATGATCCTTTTTTAAAACCTTTTTTGCGATGTGGTCATGCAGTGTTAGCCCTTGGCTCAAGTTTTTTCCTTTAACTTAAAAATTAGTCATGCCTCACTTAATGAAACAGTCACATTCTGAGGAGTTCTTGTTTCCCCAGGGTCTTCACTTCATGCACTTTCTCCTATTCTCAGGGGGAGTAAAGTGGAGGCCCACCCAGCATATCCCAGACTTCACTTCTCAACCTTCCAGCGCCTGCATTCACCACTCATGATTATCCCACTTTCCAAGTGAAGAAACTGGTGTCTAAGCCCAAGTGACCCTTGGAGGAAAGACATCCATGACTGCATTTTACAATGCATACAACAATGTCAAGTTCTGTAGGTCATTTCATAAGTGGTGGAGTACAGTAAACAAGAGGTAACCAGGGACTCAAATAATAAGCAGTGGACTTCACTTCTGGTTTCCCTGAGTGACTAGGTCAGCTGTCTTCAAACTGGCATCAAGCTATCCCTTGAGGTAATCAAGGTTTTCTAGAGAGCACAGAATTGTGGGGTAATGGTAAGGAAATCTGTTTCAGGGATTTCCACCATCACTGTGACCGCGCTGGTTTTCAGGTGCCCTGGGCATTGTAATCATTCTACAGTCATGTGGGATGTCCTTGCTTCCACAGTAATTAGTGCTGGTTCCGGTGGGGTTTCACAGCCGATTTGATGACTGCCTGCAAATGTCACTCTTATTTATATTTTTACCTGAACCCTCAGCCTTCCTTATAATAATAATTTTAATGTCAGGATTTGGATGACTGGGGAATTATTGATGTGCTGAAGGCAATGACTGTGTGTTACTAGTTAACAGAAAGCTCATTCAAATGTCCCTCAGAGCTATGTCCCTGCTCACACAGTTGTTGGAAAGAAAACGTGAACTCACTAAGCAAAAATCCTCATCACTCTGGCTGCCTGAATAGACACTTCAGCACATTCCAACATGGATGTTCCGTCATGGGCTATGGGCCAAGATACAGTTTAAGTTAAGGACCTGAAGACCAACTGAAGATTGATGATGTCTTGTGCAACGTCTTTGATTTAAAATTAAAGCCTTCTTTTTGTGTGGGCAATGTGCTATGGTAATACTCTGGATGGACAGTTGTCAGGCCCATCTTTGTGAGGAGACGAGGAGGCTGGAAAACTCTCCATCGCTTTCAGGGAAGCCATGTTCATGAACACCTACCATGTCCAGATCACATGACCAGTGAAGCACTGCAGATAAGATTATGTAGTACAAAGCCTTAGAGAGAAATGCATCTGTGAAGATAGGGCATTTTCAAAATTTGGATACATTTCATGCAACTGATTTGGGCTTTTGTAGGGAATTATGCTAAAGAATCGCTCCATATAAAGCAGTTGCAATTTCCAGGAGCAAGAGCTTGTTTTTATCCATGATTTAAATCCACTTTATTAGGTGAAAGTTTTTATTCATGAGCAGTTGTTTTTTGCTAACATGTTCCATTCCAGTTCATATGAACCATCAGTTTTGCTATACAAGTATTAAACCAAGGACATTAAAATTGTACCTTTTTCAGAGTGGCGTGTGAGCACCTGGAATTAGTTTATTTCTCCTCGTGGTGGTGTGACATGTTTGTCATGGGGACACACATGTTTACATGAGTGGGGGAAGAAAGTCAGGCTTTCTCTGAAACAAAGTCCGTGTTGTTTTGTCAAATTTTGGTGATCACATTTTATGATGGAAATTTTCCTGACTTGGCATGAACTCAACCCTCAACTCCAGCATGTTAGCAGAGAGAAGAAAATGTGGTCTGGCCTCCTCAGTGCCCTCATGTCAGCCTGGTCTGGGGCCCAACCTCAGACTCACCAGTGGCTTCTCTGTGTGACGGTGGGTCAAGATGAAAGCAAGATTCCCTGTGATAAGGTCTGAATGCACAGCAGCATAAACATTCCAAACACAACATGACCAAACCCCGCTCTCCTGGCTAATAAGAGGGACTGCTGTCTGTCCACCAACCTCAGCTTTAGGGCCAGTTCACCCATGTAGCCTCACGGGTAGGGTTCATTCAAATGCTCAGTCAGAATCGTCTTGTTCCTTGCACCTCCCTTCCTTCTGCGTGTCCAGCGTGTAGAGTGTTTGAGTAGAGAGGACAACTTTGTAGGGCAACATTGTCCCAGATCAGCTTAGTTGGTCACCCAGACATGCCCAAGGACAGAGGAATTCAGAAGGTCTCTCCTTAGACTGCAGTCCCACAGACACACTGTGTCTCGGGCGACCATCCTCTGAGGATGTGTGCCTCAGTCTGGTGTGAGTATCCCTGAGACATGCATTGTACAGATTCCTCTGTCCTCTGGAATTGGTGACTCAACCCTGTCCCTTGCCTGGTGGTTGGATCTTTGGTAGAGCTGTGGTGACCCAGTCATACCAGTTCCATCTTAACTGCTCTTTGGTTCTCACTGGTCTTCCAAGCTCCACTCCTGCCTCCTTCCCATTGTCTTACTATAATACTGGCTCACAGGCGTCCCTCTCACTGGCACAAGGCCAACAGGGGCAAGTTCAATTTGTAAGGGCAGCTCCAGGGAGCTCTGGGCATGACTAAGATGGTTCACCTGTGAGGTACCTAGAGCAAAAATGGAAGGACATTGTGAGGACATTGTCTTGTTTGTCTAAAAGACACATCACTTCATTTAACGTAGGAGGTGTGCCTCCCTATGTTGCTGTTCTTGGAGGGTGAGTAGTGCTGGCTCCTTAATGACGTAGATTGGTCCAATTGACAAAGGCCCAAGTTATGTCAAGCCCAGTTGAGGATCACCTGCACTGTGTGTGTGTGTGTGTGTGTGTGTGTGTGTGTGTGTGTCACAGTTTCTTTTTTCTGCATCTTTGTTTTATTTAAGATTCTATTTATGTATTTGAGAGAGAGAGAGAGAGCATGAGTGTGGGGGGAAGGGCAGAGGGAGAGGGAGAAGCAGACTCCCAAGGAGCAGGGAGCTCGACACAGGGCTTGATCCCAGGACCCAGGATCATGACCGGAGCCAAAAGCAGATGCTTAACTGACTGAACCACCCAAATGCCCTTCTTTTTTCTACATCTTAATGGTCTTTGCAGGAAATTAATTAGCCTTTTAATAATGACTGTGTTGTGTCTGTCTCCTTTTCATTTTATATTCTATTAATCTTTCTTCCTCTCTTAAAAAACTTTTCCACTCTTGGGAAAGAGTGATCAAAAAATACATAATTCATTGTTGTGTGTATCTTTTATGACAATTTTCCAAATATCCCTCCCCAAGGAAGTGGTCAAGTAATTAATTAAACTGTGCTTCTTGGGTCCCTGCTCCACAGAGCCCCTATTGGCCCCCTCCCACTTTCTGACATCTTCCATCTCTGACTGCTGTGGTCTCAAGTGTCCTTCCCAAACTCATAAGCTGAAACCTAACACCCAAAATGATGGTGTTAAGGTGTGGGGATGTGGGGAGGTGACGGGGACGTGGGGGTGGGGTCCCATTATTGGGATGGGTGCCCCTTAAAAGAAACTCTGTAGAGCTCCCTCAGCCTCTCTTCCATGTCAGGACACAGTGAGAAGATGGCTGTCTGAGACCCAGACCCAGAAGAGGCTCTCACCAGACCATGCTGGCCCCAATCAGGGACAGCCAGCCTCCACAACTATGAGGAATGAATTTCTGTTGTTTATAAGCCATCCAGTCTGTGTTTCTTAGGTTTTTTTTGTTTGTTTGTTTGTTTGTTTTAAAGATTTTATTTATTCATTTGATACAGAGAGAGAGATTACAAGTAGGCAGAGAAGCAGGCAGAGAGACAGGGAGAGGAGGAAGCAGGCTCCCTGCTGAGCAGAGAGCCTGATGCGGGCCTTAATCCCAGGACGCTGAGATCATGACCTGAGCCGAAAGCAGAGGCTTTAACCCACTGAGCTACCCAGGCGCCCTGTGTTTCTTAGTTAAAGGCATCTGGGTAGACTAAGGCACTGAACTCTGCATCCACTTTTAAAAGGGCTTCATGGATCAAGTCAGGCCCACTCCCATGTAAGGGCAGGCGTGAGCATCCAGGTGTACACACCAGTGTGACAGGAGTTATGGGACCATTCTGGAGACATGTGTTGGATGATCAACATGGAGACAGGCCCAAATAATTTATCTACAAAACACTTTGTTTCCAGACCCACAAACTCTTCTTTTTCTGTTCTTGACAGTTACAGACAAGCACTGACTTAATGTGGATATTATCAGGGACCTGTCCCTTCCTTCACTTTTCCTTAAGACCCAACAGCAAGCCAGAGCCACCTTGTCTCAGAGCAGTAGCATCAAGAATACAATGGGTGAACATTAGTTGGTTTAGGCCTGGAATCTTCACTAAACCTACTGGTTCTCTAGACCCTAGAGATNCCAAGAATACAATGGGTGAACACATTAGTTGGTTTAGGCCTGGAATCTTCACTAAACCTACTGGTTCTCTAGACCCTAGAGATGCTTCCTTTTAGGGGATTCTTAAGATTTATTCTTATTCCATTTAGTTAACATACAGTATAATATTAGTTGCATGTGTACAATACAGTGATTCAACACTTCCCTACATCACCTGCTGCTTATCATGACAAGGGCCCCCTTAATCCCCATCACCTACTGCACCCATACGCCCCACCTCCCATCTGTAACCATCAGTTTGTTCTCTAGAGTCAACCGTATGTTTCATGGTTTCTATCTCTCCCTCCTGCTCTCCCTTTTCCCCCTGTGCTCATTTGTTTTGTTTCTTAAATTCCACATATGAATGAAATCATTTGTCATTTGTCTTTCTCTGACCGACTTATTTCACTCAGCCTAATTCTCTCTAGCTCTATCTATGTTGTTGTAAATGGCAAGATTTCATTTTTATGGCTGAGTAATATTCCATTATATATATATATATATACACACACATATATAGTATATATAGTATATATATATGCTATATATGTATATATATATGTATATATATATATGTATATATATATATATGTATACACATATAGTATGTCCTCTTTACCCATTCATCTATCCATGGATATGTGGGCTATATCTGTAGTTTGGGTATTGTAAATAATATTGNTACACACACACATATATAGTATATATATATATGCTATATATATATAGCTATATATATGCATATATATAGCTATATATATATATATGCATATATATATGTATACACATATAGTATGTCGTCTTTATCCATTCATCTATCCATGGATATGTGGGCTATATCTGTAGTTTGGGTATTGTAAATAATATTGGGGTGCATGTATCCCTTTGAATTAGTGTTTTTGTCTTCTTCAGGTAAATACCCAGTAGTGAGATTTTGCTAGATTGTAGCATAGTTCTAATTTTAACTCTTTGAGGAATCTTCATACTGTTTTCCAGAGTGGCTGCACCATGTTGCATTCCCACCAACAGTGCACCAGGATTCCCCTTTCTCTACATCTTTGCAAACACCTGTCATTTCTTGTGTTGATTTTAGCCATTCTGACAGGTATGAAGTGATATCTCGTTGTAGTCTTGGTTTGCATTTCCCTAATGGTGAATGATGTTGAGCACCTTTTCATATGTCTATTGGCCATCTGGATGTCTTCTTTAGAGAAATGTATGCTCATGTCTTCTGTCCATTTTTAATTAGATTATTTGTTTTGGGGGGTGTTGAGTTGTATAAATTCTTTATATATTTTGGATGCTCACCCTTTATCAGATATGTCATTTGCAAATATCTTCTCCCATGCTGTATGTTGCCTTTTAGTTTTGTTGATTATTTCCTTTGTTGTGCAGAAGTTTTTATTTTGATGTAGTCCCAATAGTTTACTTTTGGTTTTGTTTCCCTTCCCTCAGGAGATATGTCTAGGAAAAAAATTGCTATGGCCAATGCCAGAGAAATTACTGCCTGTGTTCTTTTTAGGATTTTGACAGTTTCAGGTATCACATACAGATCTTTAATCCACTTTGAGTTGATGTTGTGTATGGTATAAAAAAATAGACCAGTTTCTTTCTTTTTTTTTTTTAAGATTTTATTTATTTATTTCACAGAGGGAGAGAGATCACAAGGAGGCAGAGAGGCAGGCAGAGAGAGAGGGGGAAGCAGGCTCCCCGCTGAGCAGGGAGCCCGATGCGGGCCTCGATCCCAGGACCCTGGGATCATGACCTGAGCCGAAGGCAGAGGCTTTAACCCACTGAGCCCCCCAGGCGCCCTGGACCAGTTTCTTTCTTTTGCATGTTGCTGTCCAGTTTCCCAACAACGTTTGTTGGGGAGAGTGTCTGTTTCCCTTAAGATACTCTCTCCTGTTTGTCCAAAGATTAACTGGCCCTATATTTGTGGATTTATTTCTGAGTTTTCAGTTTGGTTCCATTGATCTATGTATCTGTTTTTGTACCAGTACCACACTGTTTTGATTACTCAACTTTGCAATATAACTTGAAGTTCAGAATCATAAAGCTTCCAGCTTTGCTTATCTTTTTCAAACTTGCTTTGGCTGCTCAGGGTCTTTTGTATTCCCATACAAATTTTAGGATTGTTTGTTCCAGTTCTGTGAAAAATGCTGTTGGTATTTTGATAGGGATTACATGAACTCTATAGATTACTTTGGGTGGTATAGACATTTTAATCATATTTGTATATTTGTTCTTTCAGTGCATGAGCCTGGAATATCTTTCCATTTCTTTGTGTTGTCTTTGATTTCTTTCATCAGTGATTTATAGTTTCCAGAGTACAGGTCTTTCACCTCTTTGTTTAGGTTTATTCTTGAATCTTACTATTTTTGGTGCAATTTTAAATGGGATTATTTTCTTAATTTCTCTTTCTGCTTATTCATTATTGGTGTATAGAAATGTGAAAGATTTCTGTACATTGATTATGTATCATGCGACTTCACTTAATTCATTTATCAGTTCAGCAGTTTTTTGGTGGAGTCTATGGGGATTTCTCTATATAGTATTAGGTCATCTGCAAATAGTGAAAATTTTACTTCTTCCTTACCTATTTAGATACATTTTATTTCTTTTTGTTGTTTGATTACTGTGGCTAGGACTTCCAGTACTATGTTAAGTAATAGTGGTGCGAATGGACATCCTTGTCTTGTTCCTGACATTAGGGGAAAAGCTCTCAGGTTTTCACCATTGAGCATGATTTTAACTGTTGGTTTTCCATGTATGACTCTTTATGCTGAGGTAGGTTCCCTCTAAACTGCCTTTGTTGAGGGTTTTCATCATGAATGGGTGATTATACTTTGTCCAATGCTTTCTCTGCATCTATTGAAATGATCATATGGTTCTCATCCTTTCTCTTATTGATGTGATGGATCATGTTAATTGATTTGCAAATTTGGAACCACCCTTACAACCTAGAAATAAATCTCACTTGATCATGGTGAATGATTTTTTTTTAATGTATTGTTGGGTTTGGTTTGCTAGTATTTTGTCAAGAATTTTTGCATCTACGTTCATCAGAGATATTGGCCTGTAGTTCTTTTTTTAGTGGTGTCTTTACCTGGTTTTGTTATCAGGATTAATGCTGGCCTCATAGAATGAGTTTGCAAGTTGCCCTTTCTTTTCTGTGTTTTGGAATAGTTTGAGAAGAGTAAGTAATAACTATTCTTTAAATGTTTGTTAAGATTGGACTGTGAAGCCCTCTGGTCATGGACTTTGTTTTTTGGGAGGTTTTTGATTACTGATTCAATTTCTTTGCTGGTATTCAGTTTGTTCAAATTTTCTCTTATTTCCTATTTCAGTTTGGTAGTATATATATTTCTAGGGATTTCTCCATTTCTTTTAGTTAGTCCAATGTGTTGGCATATAGTTTTTCATAATACTCTCTTATAATTTGGTTGTATTTGTTGTTTTGGTTTTTATTTCTCTTCTCTCATTAGTGATTTTATTTATTTGGAATCTGTCTCTTTTTTTCATGATAAGTCTGGCTAGAGGTTTATCAATTTTTTTTTTTTTTGAAGAACCAGCTCCTGGTTTCATGGATCTCTTCTATTATTTACTTATTTTTATTTTCTATATCACTGATATCTGATCTAATCTTTATTATGTCCTTTCTTCTGCTGGTTTTAGGTTTGTTCGTTTTTCTTTTTCTGATCCTTTAAGTACATGGTTAGATTGTTTGAGAGTTTTCTTGCTTCTTGGGGTCGGCCTGTGTTGCTATAAACTTCCTTCTTAGATCCACTTCTGGTTCATGCCATAGACTTTGGATGATAGGGTTTTCATTTTCATTTGTTTCCATGTACTTTTTAATTTCTTTCATTTCTTGGTTAACACCTTCATTGTGTCATAGTATTTTATTTAGCCTCCATGCATTTATTGTCTTTCCAGACTTTCTCTTGTGGTTGATTTCCAGTTTCATAGCATTGTGGTCAGAAAATATGCATGGTAAAGACTTCAGTCTTGAATTTGTTGAAGTTTGTTTTGGTATGTGATCTATTCTGGAGAACATTTAATGGGCATTTGAAAAGAATGTGTATCCTGCTGTTTTAGGATGGGATGTTATGAATGTATCTGTTAAATTCATCTCTTCTGGTATGTCATTCGAAGCCATTGTTTCCTTGTTTATTTTCTGTTTTGATAATCTGTCCATTGATGTAAATGGAGTTTTAAAGTCCCTTACTATTATTGTATTATTACTGATTAGTTCATTTATGTTCACTATTGACTATTTTATGTATTTGGGTGTTCCTACATTGGGTGCATAGATACTTACAAATGTTTTATATTTTTGGATTGTCCCCTTTCTTATTATATAGTGTCCTTTTTGTCTCTTATTACAGTTTTGTTTTCTGTCTCTTATACAGTTTTATTTTAAAGTCTATTTTGTTCAATATAAATATTCCCACTCCAGCTTCCTTTTGACATCCATTTGCAAGAGAAATGTTTCTCCATCGCTTCACTTTCAATCTGCAGATGTCTTTAGATGCAAAATGAGTCTCTTGTAGGCAGAATATAGATGCGTTTGTTTTTTTTACCCATTCTGTCACGCTGTTTTGATTAAAGCATTTAATCCATTTACATTTAATTTCTTTCTTTCTTTCTCTCTCTCTCTCTTTCCTTCCTTCCTCCCTTCCTTCCTTTCTCCCTTCCTTCCTTCCTTCCTTCCTTCCTTCCTTCCTTCCTT
>LNAC01001309.1:143920-177733 GCA_002007465.1 Ailurus styani
GGCTGCTCTGGGACTGAGGCAAGCAGGACTGGGTGGGGCATTTTAACCAAAGTGGGGGGGGCGGGGCAGGTTGGGTGTATGCAGGTTAGGTAGCCAGTGTTTGTGCTAACTGGTTCCTGTAGGTGGCCCTGTACTTATGCTGAGGGGTGGAGGAGGTAAATGGTATCTGCCAGTTATTTTATTCCAAGAGGGGTCACTCCATGAATGCTGTCTCTCTGGGATGCACTCTGAGATGAGCGAATAACCTCCCCACTGTGTGTCTCAGGCACTCTTCAGATCGGTGTTTCCACACTGTACGTTCATGGGTTGTTCGCCGGCCTTTTCTCCAAGAAAAGTAATGCCCTCCAGCTCCATTCCAGGCAAGCCTACTGACCTTTAACACTTTAGGCTTTAAACTTTGCTGGTTGCAAGAACTCATGAAAATTGGCCTCTCTCACTTTCCTGGCCAACTGCTATGGGGATTCATGTCCCCGTTCTCTCCTGTGTGTTAGTTTGTCTCTGGCCATCCTCTGCAACCCCAGCTCCCTTCCCACTGCAGTGGCCACTAGCTGTTTCTGTGCTTCCTACCTTATTCAAGGTGGTCTCTTCTTTACCTTTAGTTGTGGAGTTTGTTCTGCCAGTCTTCAGACCAATTTCTGGGGGTATTTAGCATGATTTGAAAGTTACCTGGTTGTACTCATGGGATGAGGGGAAACTAGCATGCTCTGACTAGCTGCCACCTTCCAACTTCTCCCCTACAGATGCTTCTGTCAACAGAAAACCTTCAGTACTTTTGAGCTGTTTCCTAACCTCCACTTGAGTTATTTATTTTTTTCTTTACACATAACTATCCCTTCCCACATCACCTGAAGCCAGGTCAGCCTTTCTTCTTTACTCCAAAAAAGAGAATCCCACAATCACTTAACTTCTGGAAGGGAACAACCCACATCCCTTAGAAGTCTTGTAGGTAGGAATTCTTGCAGATCATCCTCATTTATGGATGTTGATAGTTTATGCTTGAAAATGAAAGCTAAAGCATGCCAAAGAAGCTGTGCTATCACAGATNCCACATCACCTGAAGCCAGGTCAGCCTTTCTTCTTTACTCCAAAAAAGAGAATCCCACAATCACTTAACTTCTGGAAGGGAACAACCCACATCCCTTAGAAGTCTTGTAGGTAGGAATTCTTGCAGATCATCCCCATTTATGGATGTTGATAGTTTAATGCTTGAAAATGAAAGCTAAAGCATGCCAAAGAAGCTGTGCTATCACAGACGGAAATTTACCCTTGACATAAATGCTTTTCATAAAAAGTAAATCAAAATAGACAGTGCAATTAATTGCCTTTGCCCAGACCATTCTACTCACACAAGATAAAACAGCAAATTTTATACAGATAGGAAGTTTACAAATATGATCTTGTGTTATTCTATGAATTTGAATTTCTTTGGAAACAAAGATTTCCTTATCATTACCGGAAACTATATGAAATGAACTGCAAATTACAAGTTTTTGAGAGGATTTGCTGCAAACTAAAGACATACCCATAATAAAGGCAGAATTTAACAAGAGTGCATAATGGTATTAACTGCAAAGGCAGAAAAAATTAGGGCATGACTCTGAACTGACATTGATGGGGGTGGATTAAAAAAAGTTGTGCTGAGGTATTTTCCAGGGCATGTCCATCTGCCAATGGTACACAGTTCTGACAAGAGTGTAAACAAAGGACCAAGCAAGAATCAAAGCCTTGAGATCTTTTTGTCACTCCCTATTCTTTGAGTCAGTTGTTTTTATTGCTGGAAAACAATTGCTGTAATAATTATAAATATTAATGAAGTAATAAACGTATGACTTTATTTTTCCAACTTGGTGAATCCAATTTTCTCTCCAGTAACAAGGACACATGCCTTATGGGTATTGCATCAAACTGGCCTGAAGAGGTGTACTTTTCCTCTCAGAATTTCTGTGGCTTACACTCCATAAACCTCAGGAAAAAAGAAAGAGAGAAGAACTAGGAGAATTTTAAACCCCAAAATATCAAAGTTCAGTGCCTCTCAACTTTCCAAGGCCCCAAATCCTAGTTTCTCTCCCATAACAAGCTTGGGAATCACATGCTATTACAGCTTTATTACCAAAAGTTCCAGGCTAAATTTCCAGGACACCCACCAAAATAGCCTCCCCATGAACTGAAGCCTGAGCACCATCAGATACTCCAGGCTCATCTTACATCTTCCCTATCCCACCCCTGGAAGTGGTTCTCTATGGAGCTCTGGGTCTTTTGATTGGAGAGTGGTATTTAGAAACCAATATCTGAACTAGATGGGTTTATAGCCACTGAGATGTCTTTAGCCCTTCTTAGTGGATGGAAGTAGGAAATTTTTATACAATTTTGAAATACGAGCCAACACCTTTTGTTAATTTTTGTTTTTCGTATATAAAAATTTAATTATTCTGGTGTCAACTTTGGAAGACTCTATTTTCTCTCCTTTGTATTGAATTTTTTTCACTTTTAGAAGAAATCAGTGGTATAGATTTATTTCTCGGCCCTGTATTCTGTTCCACTGAGTTATACTTCTATAAGTCTATACTTTTTGCCAACAGTACTTTTTGTTCGTTGCTATACCTCTATAATAAGTTCAGAAGTCAGGTAGTGTGAGTTCTCTAACTTTGTTATTTTCAGCAACTACTTAGCTATTCTAGTGTCTTTGACTTTCCATATATACTTTAGAATAAGCATATTACTGTCTATGAAAAGCATGCTTGGAATTGCATTTGGAATTCCAAATGGAATTGAAATTGCTTTGAATCTATATAACAAAATAGGAGCAGGAATTGGTATCTTAAAAATATTGGGTATCCATGAATATTATATACCCATCCATTTATTTGTCTTCTTTGATTTCTTTTATCAGTATTTTGAAGTTTTCAATATACAGAACCTGCACACAGCTTGTGAAACTTATAGCTGTCTTTTGCTGCTATAGTAATTATATTGTTTCTTTATTACTGAATTCCAACTATTCATTGATAGCATATAGAAGTATAAATTATTTTTAAGCTTGTTTTGTATCCTACAACACTTACCAGATGTCCTGTGAAATACCCTCCTACTGTTGGAGTTACATCCATGGTGTGAGGTCTTCCTGGCTGCACTGAGCAAATACTTCTTTTGCAATGATGTGTTCCTGATGGTCTTCAGCTAGAGAGCAATGTATGAAGCACATGACATGGATGTTTTTATTTTAAAAAAATGATTTCAAAAGATTAATATTGGAATTAATGGTATTTTTATATTCTGTTTATTATGTTAATATGTGTCTAAGTGGAAGAATAACAGAAATATTAATAGGCACTTGAGAATGTTGGTACAGTCTGTTTGGTACTACCCGGAAACTGAGCAAGTGAATGACAAAGTGTAGCTGCCCCTGTCCTTTTGCAAGACAGCTCATTTCCATTCCTTTCTTTTCAACAAAATGAAATGAGATTTTACTAAGTTGACACCTTACAGTTAAAATAAATAAATTTGATATTTAATGACATGATATTTTTCAAGAAGAGTTCAATACTATTCCTATTTTTAAATGTCCTATGTTCCCTTTGTTTATATATGTGAACAAGTTTTCAAATAGTATGAGCTAGTGGAGTTGAAATAATACCTTCATTTATTTCACCAAAGAATATATAGCCAATGTAGTTTACTTTTACTTGTTTAACTAGATTTTTTCGAATTTTGCATGCATTTATATTGTTTTGTCAATTGTGAACCAATAGTAATAAAAAATGTAACTCACTCCAATTTGTTAAATTATTTAAAACCTTATTGTTTTCAAAAATTGAAAAATTTAATTATAAGCATTTTTCAGATTAAAGGATAATAATATGAAGTAATAAAAAACTTTCAAGTCTCAAATATATTATATTAAATATGATTTTATGGTGGAAATGAAATTAGAAAGTTACTTTAAAATGAAGCAAAGTAATTAAAATTATTGCCCAGAAAAAAGAGCTTGTTCAAATCAATTTTAAATGGATGATGATAACTGTCAGTTGTCATATACTAGGATAATTCCATTTATTATATTTAAAAGGTATTCTTGATAATTTTGTTTTTGTTATTGACATTTGTAATGTGCCAAACAACATTCTTTGCAAGCTTTTAAATGCATGTTGATTTTTCAATAAGAAATTCTAGATTAAAAAAAACAACAACAAAAACACATATCTGGGAGATTTGATTATTAAAATATATTTTAGGATACAGAAAGCAAAATCTATTGACTACAACACGAGATGGCCTTTTGCAGGTTAGATCAGCTCTCCCTGCCCTAAAGAACTCTTCTGAAGCATGGTACATTCGGGCTAGCGTTGACTCTCAGTGTTTCTTACGTTCAGCATGTCTGCTTATCGTTACTATTGCCTGCACTAATTGTCTGATCTGCCTGTGCATTAGAACCTCCTGGGAAATAAAAAAAAATATTAAGATTTCTAAATCCACATCAAATCTAATTAAAGAGATGTTCAGGCAGAGGAATAACCAAAGAGTGTGAGTGCCAGGAAAAAATATATTTTTTAATAGCTCCCTCGGTGGGGATGGGAGGTCTAGCGCTTGGGAACTGATCCAGACAGTCAGTATGAGCAAGGGCGTTCTGCTCCAATCCTCACTGTGCTTAGCCAGTTTCTATGAAAACAGCCTGTGCAGTTCGGTTACTGTGGATTTCATACGTGCAGATTTTGAAACACAGGCTCAATGGCCATGTGCTAGAACCATTTTCTCCTCAAACAATAAATCTGGATTTGATTTGATTGAACTAATAACCTATAATCATAATGACATGATACTTTTCAAGAAAAATCTATACCTATAATCATAGACAAATAAAGGTAAGAGAACTTAGAAATAAAACACGTGAATTCCTATTTATCATACAAGGAAGGGTTGGGACAAGAAAGAAGATTTCAGCGCCAGGAGTTGCAGTTGGTTTATGATGCAAAATCTTTTTATCCTTGGGTATAAGTCTTTTTGTCTTGACTCAACTGCACCACGGTCGGGGTATGATCAGTCAAATAACTTCATCCATGGAGGCTGCAAGTGGATAGAACCAAGGGCTATCCAAAATTCAATGAGATATCTAAGAATATAGAAGAATGAGAGCTTCCCTTATGTTCAAAAGTCTTCAAATATAAGATGACAGACATTTTACTTCTTAGGAGCCAAAGAAATATGCAATTCAACCAATCCGAATCTGAGTGGCAGTGACACCCTCTGTGGGTAGCTAACTTGAATCTGGGGCTGAGTGTCCCTCCTATGTCACTGATGTAGCTATATGGTTAAGATTCAGAGTGTTCCATCAGAGTTACATAAAATTGTCAAATTCTTTGGTATTACATAAACTCAAATAATTGGATTGGAGCTGTTTTCTTTAAATGGTTACTCCTCTTTAACGGTGGAGACTTTTATAATTAGGAACAGAAGAGTTTAAAAGGTCAAAAACAGTTAAAATGTTTTCAATTCAGAAAGATTCAGTTCATACTGGCATTTTACATATTTGTGATGTTGTGATGTTTAAAAGAATTTGGGCTATAATTACAGTCCTTATAGACATAATTTTTAAATGTGTACTCACTAATTAATTTTTGCCTGTGAGTTTTAAGTTAAATAATCATTTAATTGTGCACAGTATAGGATTATCTAAGAAAACTTTAAGCATAAATTATATTTAAATAGATACAAAGAATAAAGCAATACATGTATTATATTAAGAAAGTTTATTTAAACTTGAGGATAAATTGTTCTTGGCTACAAAATTAAAATACTTAAGATGGAAATTAAATATATCATTATGTATAAGTGGCTTTTAAAGGTGACTATTTAACAAACTTTATAAATGAGGCCCAGTATTATTCAAATGCTGATTTAAAGTGGTTGCCAAAATGTGAAAGATTTATAGATAGAATATTTTGTAAGTTGAATTAAAAGATTAATAAAGATCTAGTTTTTTTAGATAGCTTTAATAGCTAAAATGCTGTTTAAAACATAAGCAAAGCTCTGATTAGATCTCTATGTACAAAAAGAGTTTTCAAGGGCATGAAGATCACTCAATATATGTAAAGGACTAAAGATCCAAAAGAACATGTTTCCTGTCACCAAATTTGGAAACAAGGTCAGAAATTTTCACTATTTGAAAATAGTCTAATTAGGGCGCCTGGGTGGCTCAGTGGGTTAAAGTCTCTGCTTTCGGCTCAGGTCATGATCTCAGCGTCCTGGGATCGAGGCCCGCATTGAGCTCTCTGCTCAGCAGGGAGCCTGCTTCCTCTTCTCCCTGTCTCTCTGCCTGCCTCTCTGCCTACTTGTAATCTCTCTCTCTGTGTCAAATAAAATAAATAAAATCTTTAAAAAAATAGTCTAATTAATGATATAAAAGGAATGTTTTGGAAAGGTACTTGTGTTAATGAGTGATTTAAAAAATCAGAATAGAGAATGTGCAGTAAACATTATGAGCCAGACAGTGTGTTTGGAGCAAGCATCTCTTCAGGCCCTGAAAGCCTCATAGCATGCCTGTGAGTACAGATACTATTATTATCCCCATGTTACCAATGGCAAATAGAAGTCCGAAAGGTGTCGCCCCAGACACCCGGCTGGAGAGTAGCATCAACTTGCAAACCCTGTTCCTGAGGGCCAACCTGTTCTCATGATGTGGACAACACACCACCTCATTCGGTCAAGAGCATGAGGTTTCTTTACTGGAGTTAAGAGGGCCACATTCTTTCTCTAACTAAACATAGGACCTGAGCATGTCTTCCGAGAACCCCAGTGAGAACTCATTGTTGAATGACAGTATGTAAACCTGCGTGCTGATGGGGTGGGACATGCTCGCAGGGGAGCTTTGTAGGTAGTTGTTTGGGTTCTCGGTTTAAAATCTTCCACACCCCCAGGAGAGATGCCTGGTGGGACTTCTCAGATGAAGTCCTAAAACACCAAGGCCAGCAGTGAGAGCATCTCTTAAATTGACCGCGAGTGTAGTCTGAGGATAAATGTCCTCATGCTTCTGGGAGAGGCTTCAAGGTGAGAGCCTGAGAATCAGCACAAGAGGGTAGTTGAGCCTGGCCCTCTCTAGATGGGTCATGGAGTCATAGCATGAAGCCCACAGGTCCGAGATCCAGAAAAGGGGAGATGATGTAGAAGGGCAGAGACAGAGTCTGGGTCAGGAACAATGATTGCTGCCTGCTCTTAGAAATTTTAGAAAACACACTTTTTGTGGATCAGATCTACTGAAAGAATGGGAAAATAAGCTAACACCTCTCCCAATTCCTGACAACCTCCCCTTAAGTCAGAGCATGGACATATCCTGGACTTGTCATAAAGAGGCTTAAAGTCTTCTCATACAGAAGATTTCCTACATATTCCTCTGTATGGTAACTTTCCCCGTGAAACAGAACTGAGAGACACCTCCATTAAGATCAGGGAGTGGAATTTCTCATCTCCAGTTCTTGTGCATAAGAGAATGAAGGGTTAAGGGAATCTGGGGTGGGTAAAAGGTAAAAGTGCATGGAAAGATGCATTTGAAATCCAATGCTAGGAAATGATAGCATAATTTGAGGGCTGATATCTAAGGCAAGGCAAGATAGAGTCATCTAATAAGATGTCTTTCCTTGGGACTGGGTATTGGTTTCCCACCCCTATTAATCCATTCATTCAAATGGCAACCCAATTCAGTGCACTATGTGAGCCCAAGGCTGAGTGAGCATCACAGGGCATCTAGGCAATTGTGTGTCTGTTCTGGGAGAAGTCATGTACAAATGTGTCATCCACGGCAGGGAGCTTAAAGTGGCACTCAGACATGAGTGAGGACAAGAGTGTCTGGGGAAAGAGAGAACAAGGGTCTGTAGGTCGAAATGAAATTTTTGCACCATGGGTACTAGCACTGACAAGCTAAAGGAATGGGAATGTGAGCTAACAGGAAAACAAGAATGAGTGGCAGATCCAATGTGTTCCTGGGACATAGCGTGTGCATGGTCAGACCAACTAAGAGACTCAGGAGAGGAGATGTCTGGAGTCCGTTGAAGGAATTTTGTGGAATCTTTTGGTTAGCTGACTGTATGAACACGAGGACACCCAAGGAGTCTGGAGAGGAAAGGGAAGGTTGACCCACTAGTATGAGGAAGTGAATGTGGAGTCTGATTTTTCTCTGGTTGCACTTATTCTCCTCTGGTTGCGTTCACTTCCCTTCTCTCAAAACCTTCCCAGAGGTGGCTGTATTAATGGCCTCTTCTCCTAAGCATTGTGCCAGAAAGTGTCTCTCTACTTGCTACAAGCAAGGCACTGGGCCACGAGCCAATCAGACCTCTGAGAAGAACATGGTTGAGTCTACTGTAGCAACTCCTGGATGTCAGGAGACCTTGACTTCTTCCATCCAGTCCTCCTTGACAGAGCACCTGGGATGGACCAATTTCATGATAAATGAACTCGTGAGCCTTTTGAAGAAGATATTTTTGATAGGCTAGCCATCTCTCTCTAAAGAGAGAGAAACAAATATTGTTCCCACTTTACTTCCATTTTACTCTTTTCTCTGTGTTTACCTAAATTCTATTAACTCATCCTTGGATCATAAAGCTAATCATTGGGGACACTAGGGCACGGAGCCTCTATTGCAAATATACCATTGGTGTGTTTCTCCCCCTATTTCTATGGCCCCCTTCCATTATCACCAGTCCCATTGGAAATAGGAATCTTTGAATATGCAAAGATTCTCAGAAGATATCATGAGATGGACAGACATCAAGCGGATAGTGTGAGAATACCACTTTTTGCACATCTTTTCTGCGGTAATGAAGACTCAGGGGTTACTAGATGCAGCAAATGGAGAACAATGCTTGGCATCCACACAGCCAAGTGAGTGCTAGAGGCGCTGGCCCTTCAGGGTAACGCCGTTCTTCTGGGGGTGTAGGCGGACACAGACTGACAGTCCCGCAAGGGCAGGGCGACCCTATCAGGAAATGGGAGTATGGTCCTGTAGCCGAGAACATGCAATACAGAAGCCAGAGCCTACACTGGGTCCTACATCTATGTATGCACCAAATCAGTGATAGCTTGGGAGATTCGTAAATTTTTTTCTGATGGAAATGATACAGAAATGACACGCCCGATCTCGTCTGATCTCGGAAGCTAAGCAGGGTTGGGCCTGGTTAGTACTTGGATGGGAGAAATGACATTTCAAAGATGAACATTTTCAGATGCAAAATATATCCATGTCGGAGCTAGTGAACTTTAATTATGATTCTTTTTTCTCTTCCGTACATATCTATCATTGCCTTTTAGGGGTTTAATCTTCTCTAGCTAGACATAAAGCCAGACCCCTTTTTGCCCATACCACCTTTGCAACTGCTGAGCTCCATTACCTTAGCACAGTGCTTAGTGGAGTTTTAATTTTTCACTGAAAAATGCTCATTTTTTTCCTGCCCCTGAGATTTTTTAAATAAGAAGTTGTTCTCATATTCTTTTGTTTGATATTTTAGATTTACAGTGTCTGCATATTAGTCACAAAAAGTCTTGCCCTTTAGAAGACATTATATTTTAAAGCCAAAGGAAACTAGGGCAGGGGAGAATTTTCTCTAATCACACTCAGAGAGGGATCGAATTTTAATGTAATGTCTTTTGATATATCAGAGTAATATTTAGGTCTTCTTTCTGAAAAACAACACAAAATCTCTTTGGGAAGAGGAAAAACGTCATCTTGCTTGTGAAAACATGTATTTTTAAACATAAAACATTTTTATTGCTTCCCATGTACAGAAAGTCCATGTTCCTGAGTCAGAAGGGACCCAAAGGCCACTTGGAACAGTTTTCTACAGAAAGTCACCAACTCGTCTTCAGTTTGGCACTAGAAGGAGGAGCTCAGAGCTTTAGGAGCTGGTCCATGTCACTTCTTGGCAAAGCGTATTATTTGCAATGTTCTTATTTATATAAGGGTCAAGGTATTTCTTTGACACTTCCATCACCAGTTCTAATCCTACAGGACGATAGAATCTCTTCTCTGTTTTTTTTCCTCCAAATAAGTCCTTCATACATTTGAAGAAAGGCAGAATAAGCTCCCAAATTATCTTTCTTGTGATACATATTCTAAATTGTTCTTTCTTCTCACATTAATCCAGTGACCATGTTTCAGGATCTCAGGCTGCTTGCTGGTCACATAGAGGTGAAGGCTATGATCTTCGCTCTCAGTGTCCACTGGGGAAGGCACTCAAAAAACAAAACAAAACAAAACAAAACAAAAGGGTGTTGTAATATAGAGTGATATCTCTGCACATACTGGGGGGGGCGGTGCGTGTGTTTCTGTAGGGAAAGACAGAGAAGAGAGTATATAACTAATTTGTATTGTTGGAGGATAGGAACAAATAAACACAAGTCCTACAAAATAAATCCTGAAGGATGTGCAGGAGCTTTCTAGGTATATAAGAGAAAGAATTGCCTTCTAGACGATGTGAAATTTCATGCAAAAGCAAGAGATAATGAGAGTCTATCTTTTGTACTGTTGTTTTCTTTTTATTGGAGTACAGTTGACACACAATGTTCCATTAGTGTCAGGTGTACAGCATAGAGATTCAATCAGTGATTCAGATAGTAGCTCCCGTCTGTCACCTGCAACGCTATGACGAGATCATCGACTGCATTCCCTATGCTGTGCCTTTTACTCCTGTGACTCACTCACTCCCTAACTGGAAGCCCATGCCTCCCACTCCCCTGAACTTTTTCCCATCCCCCTAATCCCTGTCCCCGTAAACATCAGTTTGTTCTCTTTATTTATAGGTCTGATTCTGCTTTTTGTTTGTTTATTCATTTGACTTTTAAAGATTCTACATATGAGTGAAATTGTATGGTATTTGACTTACCCGGTCTGACTTATTTCACTTAACATAGATCCTCTAGGTCCATCCCTGTTGTTGCAAATAATACCATCCCATTCTTTATGTAGATGAATATAGATACATCTATATCCCATCTTTATCTATTGATCTACTGGTGGACACTTAGGTTGCTCCAGTATCTTAGCTATTATAAACGATGGTGCAATAAACACTGGGGTGCATATATCTTTTGAATTAGTGTTTTTGTTTTCTGTGGGTAAATACCCAGTAGTGGAATTAGTGGATCATATGGAATTTCTATTTTTAATTGTTTGAGGAACTTCCATACTGTTTTCCAGCATATGCATATGTGAAGGGCAGAGTAAAGGAAAGAAAGATGGGGGCACCTGTGTGGCTCAGTCAGTTAAGCTCCTGGCTGTTGATTTCTTTTTTTTTTTTTAAAGATTTTATTTATTTATTTGACACAGAGAGAGAGATTACAAGTAGGCAGAGAGGCAGGCAGAGAGAGAGGAGGAAGCAGGCTCCCTGCTGAGCAGAGAGCCCGTTGCGGGCCTCGATCCGAGGATGCTGAGATCATGACCTGAGCCGAAGACAGAGGCTTTAACCCACTGAGCCACCCAGGCACTCCTGGCTGTTGATTTCTGCTCAGGTCATGACCTCAGGGTCATGAGATCGAGCCCTGCATTGGGCTGCATGCTCAGCACGGAGTCTGCTTAAGGATTCTTTCCCTCACACACACAAACACTACTCCTCCCCTAGCTTTCTCTCNAACACTACACCTCCCCTAGCTTTCTCTCTCCCTCTCTCTCTTTCTCTATGTCAAATAAATAAAGTACTTTAAAAAAATATTTGGTCTTTGTTTAACTTAAATGGCAATCACCTGGATATAGACCACTGTATACATAGGATGTTTGTTATATATAAACCTCATGATAACCACAAATCCAAAACCTATAACAGACATAAAAAAATAAAGAGAACACCAACATANAAAGATGTAAGCCTGATGATTCACAGACCTGGACCCCTTGGGCAAATAATAAAAATAAAATTAAAAAAAAAAAAAGAGAACGCCAACATAACACTATAGAAAAAGCATCAATCACAAAGACAGAGAGCAAGAAAACTAGAAAAGAACAAAAACAACCAGAAAACAAGTAACAAAATGGCAATAAGGGTGTACCTATCAAGAATTACTTTAAATGTAAATGAAAGCATATTTTATTGTGTTCAGGAAACACCAAGGAGCTTAGTAGAGCTATGGCTCAATGTTTATGAAGGAGAAATGTAAACACAGGCTGGAATTGCATGTGGGGGCTCAGATTATAAAGCACCTTGATTCACTTAAATGTATACATTGTGCCAATCACTGAGGAGTGTATGACGGCTGAAAAGTGATTATCAGGCTTGTATTTACAAAAATAATTCTCCCCAGTGTGGTTCATCAACTGGGATGAGATGCTAAAGCCAGAGGTGCTCTGTAAATCAAGGAGAACTCATCATGGCCCAACTATACCAGTGACCCTGAGGACATTGGGTAGCACAGAGACTGATTTGATAAGTGTGTAGGTCGCAGTAGTAAAAGTACCATCCCACAGGGGAATGGAGCACCATGAGCAAACAGGAATAAGAGCTCATGCAAATAAATCAGAAATAGATAAAATGACTGAATACATAGAAATAATAAAACAAAGATGGTAAAACTATTTGCATAAATGAGAGATCTCTAATGTGTCTATAAGAAGTATAAAACTATAAAAATCAGTTATCAGATTTTTAAAAGAACGAAATAGTACATCTGTAAATAAAAAAATAAACAATAATTGGAATGTGGAAGTCGCTGTCTAGGTACACTAGCAGATTTCCTACAGCTGTGGAGAGGATTCACAAAGTAAATAAAGAGACTTTAGCAGAATGCACCTATAGAGATGAAGAGTTGGAAACTATGAAAGACACAAAAATCCCTGGAGGATAGAGTGAAAAGCTAGAGGATATTCCTAAGACAAATTCTGGAAAGAAAAGAAAAACATAAACAATATTTTCTAGGATTAAAAAAAAAAGACAATCTTTGGTATCAGTAACCTACAAGTAGAGAGAAGAGTGTGATCAGAAATAGTTTTCTTCTGCAGTCTTAGTGCCTATAGGTTATATTTATGGAGAGGAAAGTCACCTCTTTCATTTAGAATTTGATGTGTTAAGTGTGCATGGTATAATTTCTAACTAACCAATCAGGAAGAAAGTTTAGAAAGACAGAATTTGATGTGAGGTGTTGGAAGTTTTATCCAGCAATAACTGAGAGCAAGGACGGAAGAGCAGGTATTGTTCAGACATGTTGATAACCCAAAAATATTAGAATGATTTTGGGAGTATTCCCAAACAGGTATTTCCATCTGTTTATAGAACAAGAGAAAATTAGGAAATAGAGAAAATAGTTATTTTACCCTACATAACATCCCATGACTGTAAGAAATAACACAAAGCTAGCATCCTCTCTTTGTCAAGTAGATAAATTAGAGAAACAGTAATTAGTGTAAATTCAGAAACAATGATAAAAAACAATCTGACAAGGTGTCATATTTTAATTTATATTGCCTAAGTTGAGGAAATAATGCATTAAGAACACCCTTGGAATTATTGGAAAGGTTGGATTAATCAGATTCATTTTGATACCAGTGAGCTAATAAAATATATTTAATAAAAGGAACCCTTAATAATAATAATATATGGGAGGAAAAATTCATTTCAAACCCAGAAAGATATAAGAATGAGCCATCTGGAGGTGGATTGCAATGTAAAATAATAAATTTTTGTACAGATTCCTCAATTGTCGATCTTTTTTAAAAAAAAGTTTTATTCACTGGGCGCCTGGGTGACTCAGTGGGTTAAAGCCTCTGCTTTCGGCTCAGGTCATGATCTCAGCGTCCTGGGATCGAGGCCCGCATCAGGCTCTCTGCTCAGCAGGGAGCCTGCTTCCTCCTCTCCCTGTCTCTCTGCCTCCTTGTGATTTCTCTCTCTGTGTCAAATAAATAAATAAAATCTTTAAAAAAATAAATAAATAAATAGATAGATAGATAGATAGATAGATAAATAAATAANTCTCTGTGTCAAATAAATAAATAAAATCTTTAAAAAAATAAAAATAAATAAATAAATAAATAGATAGATAGATAGATAGATAGATAGATAAATAAATAAATAAATAAAAGTTTTATTTACTAGGGCGACCAGGTGGCTCAGTCATTAAGTGTCTGCCTTTGGCTCAGGTCATGGGCCCGAGGTCCTGGGCCCGAGCTCCACATCAGTCTCCCTGCTCTGCGGGAGAGCCTGCTTCTCCCTCTCCCACTCCCACTATGATAAACATATGCCCACCCTACCCCAAAGAGATCAACACATCCTATACCCCAAAAGTTGTACATGTGTTTTTGGAAAGTACTGAAAGATGGAGAACATATTGATAAAGAACGGTATACATTGTAGACAACTTACCTAAGGAATGTAATGCTGAGTGTAACAAATCAGAATGTGCTATCAGCTGCAAGTCAATAGAATGGGAAGCCCAGGTCAAATGTCTGGATTCCCAAAGAAGTTTAAGTCTAGCTTTCCAATTCCCTGTTCTCACCTGATAGTACAGTTCATTTGCAGACTATCGAACATCTAACAAACATTTACTGCATGGCAGTGAGAAATTCTGTTGCGTGGAGTATCATGGTGTCTAGACGTGCTGGCCAAGAATGAATGTTTATCAGGCAGCGAAAGGCCAGACATCTGTGACTCATAGATGTATCCACTTGATGGTCTGCATTGTATGGTCATCGGTGGTGCCCACATTGTGAGAATGCAGTGCCCGCCTTCCTCCCTCTCCTCT
This sequence comes from Ailurus styani, assembly GCA_002007465.1. Lineage (NCBI taxonomy): Eukaryota > Metazoa > Chordata > Mammalia > Carnivora > Ailuridae > Ailurus > Ailurus styani. The sequence continues at coordinate 158,627 of LNAC01001309.1, forward strand.
CTGCTCCATGCTTGTCTCTTAGCTAGCTGAAAGGAATAAGCAAAAAGCGGTTAAGCTAAGTGGTGATTGTGTGCAGTTTATCTTCATATGGTCTGCTCTTGAGCTCCGCACAAGTCTTTGTTAGCTTTTGAGGTGTGGTTACTCAGATGACACAGAAGAAGTGATTTAAAATTTGTTTGCATATGATACACAGTTGCAAAATACTTAAAACAAGAAAGGTCAGGACTACTATGAGAAATTCAAGGTCATGGTTGTAGATATTAACACAACTCTCTCAGATACTGAGAGTAGAAAAAACAGTCATTTAGGCTTTAGGAGAATTGAAGAACATGATTATCATGAAGAACAAAATTAACATTCATGGAATTTTATATGGTTACGATCAAGAAAGAAGTATAATGACATGTACCAAAATATGGCTCCTAAGTATATTACAGTAAACAAACATTGGATGAAAATAAATGGATCAAATTTTATTTTTACAATGTTTAAAAAGTCTTCAATATTACTTAAGACACATATGTAGGGAATATTATTTTAAAGATGATAAATGCAATTATTTTTGTAATGAGGACAGTGATTAGCTCAAGTGTAAGAGGAGGTGTGAATGAAGAAAACATGTCAGGGTCCTGGAGTGCTAACAACACCTGTACCTTCATCTGAGTGGATGTGAGGTGAGAGTTTATAATTATTATTAAACTAGACATATAGACTGATGCTCTCTCCCATTTGTATGATGTGTATCATGACAACTATATCAACAATAAATGAGTAGAGCAAAACACTCTTGAAGAGCTTATAACAATGGCTCACTATAGATCATAGGAGTGAAGTATGTTCTAACCATCCCCTTTCTACACGTGAAATTGAGAGTGCCTGTGTAATTTAAGCTTACTATTTTCTCTACTTTTCCTATATCCTGTTTCTCAAAAATTTTTAGTCAACAGTTGTCATTATAAGAATTCTATTCTGTTTTGCTTCCTGTGTTGTACATCAATTTTCACAAAATATGTTGGCTACGGATAAATTAGTAGAGATCTTTCAAAGTAAAGCCTTGGTAGATCTCATAAAGCCTTTCATCCACGTCGTAGATGAGGACCTATTGTTCCAAGAGAAGTGACTTGGTTCAGGTCTGCTGTGAACCAGGTGCAGAGCCATGACCAAAGCCAGATCCTGGGATTTCAGTGAGAGCATTTCCAGCATGGTTAGTGTAGGAGGGAGCCTGCAGGAGGACAGGGCATCTCTCTGGTTCCACTATGCTCTCTTTGGCATGTTTGTTGGTTTGTTTTCTCCTGTGGGGTTGCATGGTCATCAGCGGTGTGTGTGATGGGGGAATCAGGGGTGCTCTACCACAGACACACACCCTGAGCACACAGTCTCTTGGCACAAGTGTGGTTGACATTGGTGATCCCGTGCCTGGTCCTCCCAGTTGTAGACCTGCCATCCTCTACTCACGTGCATGTGAGATAGTGTCCGACTTGTAAGTGACTTTAGTGGAGTAGGGGTGGCCACAGAAACCCACCTGTGCTGGCCTCCAAACCATGATGGCATTCCGCCAGGGTCCAGCCTTGAAGATGGATCGTCTCCAATGTTTTCTTTCTATGAGCATTCTCCTCAGCCAGATGGTACCTTTGAGAGTTCTCTTCACATCTTCATAGGTGCTTATCTCTTTCAGGCTAAGGATTCCTGGGGTAGACTTCTATTAAATAGGCATTACAGAATTCCTATTTTTAAATGTCTGTCTCTTGGTTGGACCCAAGCTGATACAATGACCTACAGTAAAAATGCTCTTCACTTTAATTATACTTATTAAGGAGGTTTAGCAACTGCCACTGGATCAAAGCAAGTTTATGTGGCTCCAAAACTGACCACTGATGGCCTGTATTATTCTGCCCATAGAGGGAACTCTGAGTCCTCCACCACGTCTGAGATTAAAATCATCAGCGAGTCTGTATCATGGAGGATTTGTACCCTGGCTTGGACCTCCCTGAAATCATTCCCAAATAAGTACCGAGACAAATGTTTAATCTCTGCCATCAATCCTGTGTCTAAGTCCCCGTCTCCATCTCCAACCAGCTGTCCTTGCCTCCAGACTAGGCACTGTTCTACCTCCCAAGCTGTTTGAACACAGGTCACAAGACACACAATCCCTAATGTCATCTTCCCTTTCTCACCAGGTTTACTTTCTGTCCTCACACATGACCCTCAATTTCACCAAGGAGCTGTCCTTGGAGTAGCAGATCCTTAACAAGAAAGACTAAGAGAACGACAGAGTGGAAGACCCCTGGATTAAGGGAGCAAATTAAAACAATCTCTGGGATTCAAATAATGGACCATCTGATTGAGATGGGGAGGGGAATGAGACCATTTATTTGATGTTCTGCTGATGGTCTGCTCTCTGGAATCTTAGCAAGGCCAAGGCCTTGATCAGTAGGAAATCAGACCATCAGAGCAAATATATATGAATTCTCTAAAAGTCAATAGTGAAACTATTGTCTGAGGTTGTATGTAGTTTCTTGAAAGAACAGTGTGTACAAATATGGTCTCATTTAGAATTCTTTTCATCCACTTTGCAGAACAACTCATGTTTAACACAACTGTCTACTGCTATGATCACAATTCCTCTGTCTCTAATGTTCAATTATGTCCAACGCCATCTGAAGATGGTTGCAGGTGAACTGAATTTTCAGCAAGTATTTGAAAGACTTCTGGAAACCTTTTATCCATGGGTAAAATTGACCAACCTCGGGGTGCCTGGGTGGCTCAGTCGTTAAGCATCTGCCTTCAGCTCAGGTCATGATCCCAGGGTCCTGGGATGGAGCCCCGCATCGGGCTCCCTGCTCTGCAGGAAAGCCTGCTTCTCCCTATCCCACTCCCCCTGCTGCTGTTCCCTCTTTTCATTGTATCTCTCTCTGTCAAATAAATAAATAAAATCTTTTAAAAAAAAAATTGACCAACCATTGCTCTAANGTTCCCTCTTTTCATTGTATCTCTCTCTGTCAAATAAATAAATAAAATCTTTTAAAAAAAAATTGACCAACCATTGCTCTAATGTTAAAAAAAAAATATTTGACACAATTTATCACATAGAAAAGATAAGCAAAATTCATTTCAAGTACATTAGATTAAGATTTCATAGTTTGAATTTGAGAAAGGCAATTGATTTTGCAAAAAAAAAACTGTAGAAAATATAAGAACTGTGAGTTTGCTTGTTTTTTTAGCATCTCTCAGTTCTACAGTGTACCTACCTAATGCCTTGCTAGTCCATATTGGCAATCAAATCAAGGCACATATCAGTTTAAGAGGAAATATTTCATTTGGGTAAATGTATTGCCAGATGCATTGAAATGAAAGGCCAATTTACTCACAGCAGTTAATCCATAGTTTGATGTAGATACTTTCACATTAATAACTAAAGGAAATTAAGAAACTTTATTAAAGAAGACAAAAGCAGCTAGTTTAAATCATGTTAACACTTTTAACATTAGCTGTCCACTGAAGATTTTACTAACATTACCTTAAAAGTAACATTTTCACTTGGACAACTTTATGAGAATGTATTAAAATAGAATAATTTGGAAGATAACAAATATAAAGTCTATGATTCCTTAAATATCTCAGTATTATAATATAAGAATCATGTTAATATAAATAATATATGATGTGGTATATAATGCATAAAACATATTACTATTACCATAATTATAGTATGCTATATTTTATATTAAATAAAATATATGACATCACACACAATAGATTATATGTGCTGTATTTTAGTAGGTTTTTCTCTATTCCATTCATCTTATGATGTATTAAATAACAAATTTAGCCAGCACCCATTAAAGGTTTTATTTTTTTTTAGTAATTAAAGACCTAGGGATAGCATATTGATTTCTAGAGATTTCTTTATTTAAACAAAGTAATCATAGATTCATGGTGAATAACAGATATCACAGTGTTCTAAATCAAACTGCCTCTGACTTTATTTCTCCCAAGGAAGTTGTGGATTGCATATTGTTACTTCTATTTTATAGATGAACATGCTCAGAGGAGGGAGGTCATTTACCCAAGAGTACTCAGCCTTCAAGGGACAGAATGGAGACTCAGTCCCACTGCATTGATCTGTAATAACATTGATCTCATTATCACCTGTCCTTGGACAGGAAACTTCCAGGATGTGAAAATGGTGAAAACCATTGCTATGATTTATGGTTTGGAAAAGAAATTTTGTATGGAGAGAAATGTTTAAAACTTCATACCAGAGCTGCCACTTCAGCTGAGTGCCTTCTCATTGGGGAATGTTGAGGGTTTTAAAAAATAATTTATGTATTTATTTGAGAGAGAAAGAGAGGGCACAACTGAGGGGGTGGGACAGAGAGAGAGGGAAAAGCAGACTTCCCATTGAGCAGGGAGCCTGATGCAGGGCTCAATCTCAGGACCCCAAGATCATAACCTGAGCTGACGGGCAGCCAACCAACAGAGCCACCCAGTTGCCCCCGGAATGCTGGGCTTTGACTCTCAAGTCTACAATGGGCTGCCTATTGCAGGGAGTCACAGTGGAAAAGCACCCAGTAAGAGAAGAGATAACAACCAATTTCAAGACCTATTTCAAAGATTTCGGTAAGGACAAGAGAATTCCATCATATTTGAACCAGGCAAATACATTCTGTCTTCTAGCACTCTGGCTAGAATTGAGATTGATTCTCAAAGATTAAAGTATATAGTCCCATCTCCCACACACACCATACCTAAAACACTGAATTTTGATGTCTTCCATGCCTCATTGGGTCCAGTGGACAAGGCCCTTCATATAACACTGAGCCAGGAGAGTCTTCAAGCCATGACAATTTCCTACTGGTGATGTTAACTATACCTCCAAGATTTAAAATTCTCTATAGGCAAAAACTTCAAAAGCTAAGAACTAAGTAAGAGCATCAGCCCCTGTGGGATTCTCAATGTACAGACACCCATTTGCCCTGGGGACAAATCTGATGTCACACTTCAGTCCCTTGGTATGAACTTATGATGACTTTGATGAAGCCTTGAGTCATCATTACTACCAAAGCAACACAGACCTTCAGACCACCCTCCATACTGATTTGTACTTTTAGGCACATCAGGACAGGCTCTGGGCTCTGGATATCCTGGACATTATCATCACTGGGAATCTGGTCATGTTGGCAGTAGACAAGAGTCTCAGGGAAACATACAAGAGAACAATGGACAATGATAATAGTAAACAAGGAAGATAATGAGTGCATGGTAAATGTGAGAAGGCAAGAGGCAAGTTAATCTTCTTATAACTTCAGCTTTCTTTAAAATTTTTTATTTTATTTTTTCAGTGATCCAAGATTCACTGTTTATGCACCACACCTGGTGCTCCATGCAATACATGTCCTCCTTAATACCCACCACCAGGCTCACCCATCCCCCCTCCCCCCTCCCCTCCATAACCCTCAGTTTGTTTCTCAGAGTCCACAGTCTCTCATGGTTCGTCTCCCCCTCCGATTTACCCCAATTCACTTTTCCTTTCCTTCTCCTAAAGTCCTCCATGTTATTCCTTATGTTCCACAAGTAAGTGAAATCATATGATAATTGACTTTCTCTGTTTGACTTATTTCACTCAGCACAACAAAACAACCTAGGTGTACATTTGGCAGATGCCACTTTCCAGAACACGATGAGAAATGACTTCCTAAAAAAGATGCGTTGAGATGTCCCTTTGATGTGAAGGCGGAGGTTGGAGGTGAAGCAAAAATGGTCGAGTGTTGACCTTTGGAACATAAAACCTTTCTCAGCCTTGAAGGTCTGACGCTGGGTGAAGTAAGCCAGTCACAAAACGACAGATACCTTGTGATTCTGCATGGAAGTGATACCCCAAGTAGGCAGATTCCAAGAGACAGAAAGCGGATGGTGCTCACCAGGGGTCCCTGGGGAGGGGGGAGGGGTGTTAGTGTTTAGTAGGGACAGGATTTCAGTTTGGGAGGGCGAGAGGGTTCGGAGATGGGTGGTGGGGATGGGCACACAATGACATGAAGGCACGTCAGGCTTTGTAACAGAAAGTTTAAAAATGGTAAATTCTATCCCATGCATATTTTACCACCAGCACAATGATGAGAATTAACAGCCCTGTCCCTGGATCAAATTTGCTGACTTACAGTGAAACTCAGAGCCACCCGTGTGCTCTTAGTACCAGTTCTGGAGCATATATATTCAGTCTTAAGTAGACCCTGAAGGGCAGTTTCCATTCCGACTTTCTACAACACCTAACTTACTCCTAAAGTAGCTGCTCATTACACGTTTCTCCCTCTCTCTTTTTTTTTTAAGTGATAGAAATTAGCTTACCAGAGAAAATAGTATTACAATCATTATATTGTTTCATTCCTCTCTTCTCTTCACAAATCTATGTAATTGCTAATACTCCGTTGCTATTGTGAGCTCATTACTGATCCAATATTCAGTTAATTTTAGAGAAGTAGGGACACACTCTTATTACGTGGAAATTCAGGAAAGAGGGTTCACATGAAAGAATAGAAATTGAAGGACAAAATTCAAAACGTTTTTAGGTTTTGGGACCATATCATCAGGGGCAGCAAATGGAATAAATAACATTAACTCAGCTATTACCATGCCACCTATTGTCCAGTGATTATTGGTCCTTTACGGATCATAAGGCATCAAACTGGGTAATAACTTTCAGGCTAATGTGGAAGAATATGGCCATGTTTCCTTACACCACCATTTCCCTTCCCATTTATTATGCAACCAGCGGATATACATTTGAAATATTACAGAAAATGCTGCCAATGTTGCCAACTGCCTGCCACGTGTAGGCTTCATAACTTGCTGAACGGTGGCTCTGAGAATGATGCTTTCTGTCCTCAGAAATCATTTAAAACTCTTCTTCCTCCTGCTTTCTCTGAGTCTCCGATATATCCACTCTAAAAGGATAAGCGTGGATTTTTAACCTGTCAAAGACATGAAAGATGGCCTGGCTGATGTTTTAGGATCGCTTTTATCCTTAAAGTTTATTTCAGAGTCTTGGAGCAGGTTTTGAATATTACTCACAAGAGGGGACAATCAGGCAGTGATCTAGCCTGGTACTAAATGAAGATGATGACCATGGAAAATCTCCTAAGTCTCTTGAGTTCTCTGAGTGAAAGGCGGGACTTGGGGGCTCAGAGCCGGGGTCAGAAAAACAGCAGCCCCCTGAGCCGGGAGTGACACCCGCAGCGCTGTCAGAGAGATTTCTTTAACTGTCTTTGCTCACTCCAGGGACCAAGCTCCACCAATTTTTCCTGGCTCTAGTATCTAAATGCAAAGGAGGGGTCCTTGAGCTCAGGATCGAGTGAAGACCTCAGGTGTGTCAGGAATGAGGTCATGCTGGTGTTGAGAACCAGCTAGAATGTGCTGGCATGCACACCAGCACACGCATGCCTGCACAGGCAGACCAACACACATACACCAGCACACACACGTCACCAGCGGTGTCTTGGGGTCATTGTTCTGATACATCTGATTTCTTCTTTAATAATAATAATAATAATGGTAATAGTAGAATCATATTGTATTTAATGAACTTCCTCTATTTGTTCAGGGCATGCAAGCAACACTGAAATTCCTTCCATTTCTCTTCATAATTTGCCTAGTTTTCATGATATTCAGGCTTCCGCTCACTTTTGCCTCTGCTTGCAACACTTCTCCTGCCTTCCCTTGACCAACCTATCTCTGACACATCCTTTATGGTTCATCCTAAATAACACCTTCTAGGATGCCTTCTCTTTAGAACTAAATTAGCTTGGATTGCCTTCCTAACTAACTGTCCTGTTGACCCTCTACTTCCCTTGATGGAATGGAGACCTCTGTGTTAGATGATGTTTTGGGGATGGGATAACACTGTTTTATTCTGTCCTGTTCCTCCAATACGCACCTCATGCTTATATGTGATGTGCAGCCCATGGTTTGCATTGGATTGAATTGGATTTGTGGCTCAGGCTGAGGTTCCCACGCTTCCAGTATCATTCATGGTTCATAATGTTTGAGTCTCACTTAAAGGTGCCCTTCCTTTTCAGACTTTCCAGAATGTGTCTTTGTTCTTTCCATGTGTCATTGTTCTACCTTTTGCAGCCCTGTGGTACCATATATATGCCTTGCTTGCCCTAAATTCACATATTTATGTGCCTGCCCCATCCTCTAGACTGGGCAGTGGTGAGTCCTGATCTCTACACTGAGTGAGCAAGCAGGGAGGGGACTGAACCGTAATTATTCAATGCACATTTTCTCAGAGAGCAAGAGGAATCTCTTCAGAGCGCTGTACTTAGGAAGGAGTGCTCTATTGTGCTCACAGCTCAGAAAATGAAGGAAACTAAACAAAACTTGAACAGAAGTCACTAAAAAGAGGAGACCCTGTACAATGAGATGGGGCTTATGAGGGTTACAACCTTCGGAGACTGAAATCTGTAGGTAAAGTGCCTCTGGAAATCCCTGTCTCCCCATCACAGAATTGGGTTTCAGCACTATGTTATAGGAATAAGTGGACTTTACCAACCTTCCCAAATACAACTTGTTGCTTTTATTTTTATGTTCCAAATGTTTCTGTGTTTGCAAACAGCAGTAATATTACTGACATAAAAAGAAGTGGTTTTTGGTGGACAGTGGACTGAGCTCCAAAACCCAAGGGAAGAAATTCAGGGAAGGACAGGAAGAATCATACTGGGGTCTAAAGCTGTCCAAAATTGAACATATGACCCCTCTCCCCCCAGTTGTCCTACTCTCATATTGCTTTCTATTTCTATGTGAGCATTTTAATCTTCCAAGATTACTGTTGTTATTGGTTTAATGTCAAGACTTACTATAAATCTGTAGTAAGCAAGATAACATGTCATTTTTGTAAAGAGAAACAAATAGATAATAAACTAGAAGGCCAAGAAATGTACTCACACATGTATGGACAATTGAATTTTGACAAAGGCATGAAGCCAATTCAATGGGGAAAGGATAATATTTACAATAGTTTTTGCTGGAACATCTGGGTTTTCTTAAGGAAAGAAAAATAGATGGAGAATAAGAAGAAAAAAGAAGGAAGAGGAGGAGCTTTTCATCAAATTCAAAAATTCACCCCAAATCAATCATAGACCTGAATATAGAACTTAAAACTACAACAGTTCTAAAGGGATCCATTGGAGAAGACCTTTGAGATATTAGGTGAGGCAAAAATTTCTTAGATACAAAATCGAAATCATTATCTATTAAAAATAAATTTAAAAACAGATTTTATCAGGGTGCTGGCTCAGTCAGTTAAACATCCAACTCTTTACTGGCTCAGGATATGATCTCAAGGTTGGGAGATCAAACCTAGCATTGGAGTCTGCGCTGGGCATGGAGCTTGCTTAAGATTTTCTCTCTGCTCGTTCCTTCCCCTCTCTCTCTAAAACAAACAAACAAACAAACAAACAAAACAAAACAAAACCCAGATTTTATCAAAATTCTAACTTTTGAGCTTTGAAGGACAGTGTTAGAAAAATGGAGAAATAAATCCCAGCAGTATTTTCCAATCATATATCCAATAAAGACTTGTATCCAAAATAAGTAATGAACTTAACACTCAATTAAAAGTGAGCAAAAGGTTTGAACAGATACTTCATCAAAGATGATACAAAGATGACAGTTAAACACATGAAAGATACTCAATACCATTACTTATTAGGGAGAACGACTAAAATTAAAAAGACTGACCATTCCACGTGAGGGTGAGGATGTGGAGGAACTTCAACTCTCAAATATTGCTGAAGGGAACATTAAATCATGCAAACCACTTTTGACAAGATATTGGCACCCTTCTGAAAAATTTATATGATTCAATTGTTCCACTCCTACATGTTTACCCAAGACAAATGGAAGCTGATGTCGACACAAATGTTGTACATGAATATGCTTGTGGGCTTTATTTTCTACATCCAAGTGCTTATCAACCGTAGAATACATCACCATATTGTGGTATTTCCACACAGTGGGAAATGCTCTGAAATAAAAATGAGCTATTGATACATGAAACGACATGAAGGATATCAAAACAAAACGTATGTGTAAAAGGAGACACACACACAAAAAACATATAATGTATAATTCCCTCTATATAAAATTCTGGAGAGTGCAAACTAAGTTAGAGTGGCAGGAAGCAGGTCAGAGGTGCCTAGGGCGGAGGTGAGGGATGGCGAGAGGTTGAAGGAAAGGATCGCAAAGAGCACAAAAGAACTTTGGGAGATAATAGGACCATCATATTTATGGGAGTGAGAGTTTCATGAGTATATGTATATATCAAAAACCTTATTACACTGTATCCTTTAAATACATGCAGCATATTGAATTTCAATTATACTTCAATATAGAACTACTGCAATGTTTGTGCGTATATCCTTGTATATTTGGAAGGCCACGTGTTGGAAAAATCCCTAAGCGGAAGTGTGTATCTTTAGGGCACATGAAAATGAATACTGATATTCTCACCAGTATGCAAAATGAGGGGGATGACATAGAATAAAATCTTTTGGCCAAGTTCACAGAATAAAGCACTAACAACAATCTAAAATTCCATTTTAAGTGAATTGCTTAATAAATTATGGCTCATCGACATGGCTATTAAAAGAAGAAGGCAAGTCTATTGATGTCTTCATGGGACATTAAAGAGGTGAGTTACAACACCTCATGGGTAGTGTGCCACCACTTGGGGGAAAAGGAACGTATTAATGGGTAGGAATGTTTGCATACATGCACACTACTCATGGAACGACACGCAGAATCAGTATCAGAGGTTGTCTCTGAGAAGGAAGCAGGTGATTTGGGTCAAGACCTAGAAGACCTTTACTCTCATTTGTGGAAAAAAATAACCCCTTTGTCCCTGGAGAATTTTTTGTGTTGTGTCTATACCACATAATCATTAACAAATGAGGACCTGGATGGGGAGGAGGAGGGGGAGCAAGCAAGAAAGGCCTTGTAGGGGCACCTGTGAAGCTCACTCAGTTTAGCGCCTGCCTTCAGCTCAGGTCATGATCTTGGGGTCCTGGGATAGAGTCCCACATCGGGCTCCCTGCTCAGTGAGGAGTCTGCTTCTCCCTCTGCCTCTGCCCCTCGCCCTGCTTGTGCTCTCTGTCTGTCTCAAATAAATAAAATCTTAAAAAAGAAAAGAAAGGAAAAGAAGAGAATAGAGGAGAAAAGGAAAGGAAAGGAAAGGAAAGGAAAGGAAAGGAAAGGAAAGGAAAGGAAAAGAAAGGAAAGGAAAGGAAAGGAAAGGAAAGGAAAGGAAAGGAAAGGAAAGGAAAAAAATGAAAAGAAAAGAAAAAGAAAAGAGTAAAGAAAGGCTCCTGCATTGTTTGACGTAAATTAGAAACATTTTTGGGAAGGCAAATTATGCGTTACTCTTGCATCTTAACTCTACTTTTAATACCCGGTCAGTAGAGCAAAGATGGCCAAACTAATCTATGGTGATTATGTACATGCACTCATATAAATATAGGTTTATGTATATACATATGTGTACATATGCATGTGTACATGCGTGTGTGTGTGTGTGTGTGTGTGTGTAAGTTCATTGACTTGTCATTCAAGGGAAAGTACACCAGTAAAGAATTTCGCTGTCTCACGAAGGACTGGAAAGCTAGTAAGTACTGGAGCTGGAGCAGAGTTAGTCCAGGGGCCTGCTTGCACCTGGCTAAAACATCTCCCCTGCTTCACTGGTCAGGAAGGCATCTCCACATAGACCAAGTACATGTCCAGGACACCAGGGTCACCGAAATTTAACAGTTCAAAGTGTGGTAAACAGAGCAGAATCGTGAGCATATCACTAAGTTGTGCTTTCTGCTTCTTGTTGTTGGGTTCACTAAATTTCTCTGATGGTGTCAGCTTCATATAGGTTATGATAAAACAATTCAGATTTAAACAAAAAAGGGAATCTGCCACTTGTAAGAATTATACATGAGGGAGAGAAGAAAATGCAGAAATCTCTTTTTGAGAGCCACGGGAGGGCTTGTGTATGGGGCCTGGGGTCTGATGGAAGGTAAGGAGGGGAGAAATCATGACATTTGACAAAAAGGGGCATGGATGTGCAGCCATAAAGTCAGAAAATGCTGTTTGGAAGGAGCCCTGAACACATCTGGACATGGAGGAAATGAATTCCTAGTCAGGCCACTTGCCACAGACACAGGCATCTTCTCACCTGTTTTCCAAGTGAGTCTGAGTCAAGAACAAGCTTAGCTAGCTAAGTGTGCAAGGATAGTGGTATTTTATCTCTCCCTCAGTCAGTCAGTCAGTCAGTCAATAAATATGTATGAAGCTTCCATAAAGGGCATGACCTGATTGAGGTGCTGAGATCATCAAAGGATTTCAAAACACTTTTCTTCTTAAGAATCTTAAAAACCAGGGGCACCTGGGTGTCTTGGTCAGTTAAGTGTCTGACTCTTGATTTTGGCTCAGGTGGTGATCTCAGGGTTTTGAGATGGAGGCTCAAGTTGGGCTCCACGCTCAGCATGGAGTCTGCTTGAGACTTTCTCTCTCTCCTTCTCCCCCTCCTACTCATTCTCTCTCTCTCTCTCTCTCTCTCTCTCTCTCTCTGTCTCTCCCCCCCTCAAATAAGTAAATCTTTAAAAAAAAAAGAATCTTAAAAAACAGAACAAAAAGAGTGACAAATACACATATCTATGTTTTTAGCAACCGCCTTTGCAATCTCAAATATGGAAGGCACCTGCATAGGCAGAGAATCCCGAATCATTTCCCAAACATGTGGCTGATGGAGCGCACCACCAGGGTGTGCAAGAGGACACCTCGCTGTGAGAAAGCAGGAGAATGCACTGTCTTCTGGTGATTTCTTGATGTGGTCCTTGAAATGCGTGTTTGTGCATTTCCTAATCATCATGGTGTTTTATTACGGGAAGATGAATACATGAGGCAGTTCCTCAACTTTGTGAGAAGCTGGGCTTAATTTAGAGTTTGAAAGTCACACGTGCAAGCTTCCCTTCTTAGCATTTTCACTATTGTACACTGCAGCTTCAAATATCACCACATAGATGATAATAAACAGATTTCCAGTGATCAATGCATCTCTGTTCCTCACCTTTAAATAGCCTTGAAACAGCAAAACTCTCTTTGGTATTTGCCAAATTCCAGGCAGAACATGTTCCTCTGGTTGTTCTCTGTTCCTTCCATTGTCACTTCTTGTCCAAGGAAACCTGGTAGATTTCTTAATGAACTCAAACTACTTCCAGATGATCATTAGTTCTATGCTAAGTGGCTCTCACGACATTTTATGAATGAGCTGTTCCATGGTCCGACTGATGGTCAAACCCAATTTCATCTACCTCTCTGTGAGCTGCTGCCATTACTGTTGCTCTGAGTATTAGGGCATAAAGTGGTTGGCACCGCACATCATGTACAGCAGAGACCTAGTGAGTGATCACTGTTGCTACTGCTGTTGAATTTCCTTCCCTGAGCAGTGGGGGAAGGGTTTGTTAAAGGTAATAGGTCATTCTGTAGTTCCTAAAATTCTACAATGCTCTGTTTATAGCTTTCCAGTATTCTTAGGACCTATTTATACTTCTTTTATTCCACCTGGATTATTCTTTTTTAAAAAATCCCACTAATAGATCTGTTAAAGTGCTTCTAATGTAGCAACATTATATTTTTGAGGGACCTCTGACATTGCAGTCTTTTGCACTATCATAATAGCACTTTTGGGTGCTTCCTGTCTCTTAACATTTTTTTTCTTCCACAATCCCTTTTCCTGACATAAAATTTACCTTCACTGAGAGGGTTTTGCTTCTTTATTTTTTTCACATACATTCCCTAAAATTTAAGATGCACGTTGGATCACATTTGGCCTAAACAGTCTTGGATACTAAGATACCGTGATGCATTTTACTCAAAGATTTTTTCCCCATGTTCCCTTTATGTACCAGATACTTCCATTTAAACACACAAAGACCTCGCTGTGAGGTCTTCAGGGATATTTTTTTTCTAGTCCTCCATTAATTTTGAGTGAAGGACAAAGTGTGGAAATGCAATCGGGAGCCTCTTGAGTTAATCCCCCTTGTACAGGTGCTGACCGAGGACCAAGAATGGTTTCTAAGCCACAGAATTGGCCTTCATTAGCTGAGGACATATAGGTTCACAGAATCCTCTCTTCTGAATTATTTGGTTTCCTTGTATAAACTAAGGATTACAATGATAAATCTGTGAAAAGTAAAGAGAACTCTAAGGTAAGACCTTTGCAAATCCCTTCCAAATACCTACAATCGCTCAGTCTCTTCACTCTGTGGGTGTGGGGCTCCTCTCTTTCCAGGCATAGGAAAAGGAGGCCATAGCTACTGACAAGTTTTCTTTCCCATGGAGGACAGAAGAACAGGAAGCATTGGTAGCCAGAGTTGCAGCTGCGCACGGAGGCATGACTCATTGGGAAGTTCAACAGTGAAGAGCAGGGTGGCCGCCATCATCCTTGAGTGAGCCTGTGTCCTCACTGCCACCACATTAGCTCAGGAACTAAGTTGGCCTTTCTCATATTACACTCATTGTTTAAATTAGACTATTAAAATGCATAGAGGACTTCTGAAAGTTCCTCTTGAACATCGATGCAAGAAATATGTGTGGCAGAGGTGAGGGACAGCATGAGATTGAATTTCTCAGGGGTGTTCCGTCACAGGACTCCGCATGCCAGCTTAGACCCAGGAAAATTTAAGAAGAAGGTGGCCTGACCTATGCTACATTTCTATGCAGTTCTTAACCCAAATTTAGAATTTTAATATTCTCCTTTGTGTTTTAGAAATGGCTTTCGACAAAGAGATAATTGTATTCTCTATACTGCAAACAGATGATTCTTCCTTTAGCATAAACGTGACAATAGTCTATTTCTGCTTCAAAAAATTCAGTGGTTCCTCAAGGCACTGAAAAACCTTCAGCCTGGCCACTTTTTCCCTTTCTAACCTCATCCCTAACTCCCACTTCTCATTATATGCGTGTCAGACACACTCAATTTTTATGCCCAACACTTTACTTGCAGAGGATTATTTAACACTCACAAAAATATCCTCAAGTAGCTACTATTTATCTATATGATTAGAATATTAANAATTCAGTGGTTCCTCAAGGCACTGAAAAACCTTCAGCCTGGCCACTTTTTCCCTTTCTAACCTCATCCCTAACTCCCACCTCTCATTATATGCGTGTCAGACACACTCAATTTTTATGCCCAACACTTTACTTGCAGAGGATTATTTAATACTCACAAAAATATTCTCAAGTAGCTACTATTTATCTATATGATTAGAATATTAAATATCAACAAGTTTAGATGATTTTTGACATTTCAGGACACCTCTGATGGATCTTTAGCTGACACCACGCTAACTGAGCAGAGACTCAGTGGCCACACACAACAGGGAATACAGGCTGTAGAATTAGTCCAGCAAAGTGAGTAAAGTAATCTAACAGCAGTGGATAAAAGAAAAGAAAGAAATATAGCAATAATATCAAATCCTGTAGGAGAAGGGAAAATCTGATCTCCAGAGTCCTCATATCATTTAACTTAAAAAGTCAGGTTTTGAACAAGGAATTATGATTATGAGACATGCAAAGAAGTTGAAGGCAAAAACTAACCCTGCAGGGGCCCACCTTTGGACTGATAAGAAAATGACATGAAATGACCAATTATACATATGTTCTAAGATGAGAGAAACTATGTCCAAATAATTAAAGGAAAGTATGATGGTGATGCCTCACCAAATCAAAATTATCATTAAAGGGATCAAAACTATAAAGAAGAAACAACTGTAAGTTCTGCATTTGAAAAGATCTTTATACTAAATGAAAAATTCACAAGAGGTGTGCTATGACATATCTGAGCTGGCAGAAGAAAGAATCAATGAACTTGAAGGTAGGTCAATTGAAATTATATCCTCTGAGGAATGGCAAGAAAAAGTAAGGAAGAAATATGAACAGAGTTTCAGAAACCTCTGGAACACCAACAAACATGCTAACATACATATAATAAGAGTCCCCAAAGAAGAGTGAATGGGCCAGAAAGTGTATTTCAAGAAACTGAGATTTTTAATAAAAATGTTAGTCTGCACTATACCCAAGAAGCTCAACAAACTTGAAATAGAATAAGTTCAAAGAGATCTATGCTAAGACACATTATAGTAAATTTCTTGAAAGAAAAACACAAAGAGGGCACCTGGGTGGCTCAGTGGGGTAAAGCCTCTGCCTTCGGCTCAGGTCATGATCCCAGGGTCCTGGGATCGAGGCCCGCATTGGGCTCTCTGCTCAGCAGAGAACCTGCTTCCTCCTCCTCTCTCTGCCTGCCTCTCTGCCTACTTGTAATCTCTCTCTCTCTCTCTCTCTCTGTCATATAAATAAATAAAATCTTAAAAAAAAAAAAAACCACAAAGAGGGATGCCTAGGTGGCTCAGTCAGTTAAGCATCTGCCTTCAGCTCTGGTCATGATCCAGGGTCCTGGAATTGAGTCCTGCATCAGGCTCCCTGCTCAGTGGGGAGTCTGCATCTCCCTCTGCCTGCCACTCCCACTGCTTATGCTTTCTCTCTCTCTGACAAATAAATAAAATTTTTAAAACAAAAAGAAAAATACAAAAAGAGAGCCTTGAAAGCAACAAAAGAAAAATAATTTATTGTGTACAATGAGTTTTCAATAAGATAAATAACTGACTTCTTATCAGAAACCATGAGGGCCAGAGGGTAGTGGGATGACATACACGGAAGGCTAGAAAAAAGATACAACCAAGAATTCTCTATCAGCAAAATTATCTTTCAGAAATGAAAGAAATCAAGGCGTTCTCAGAAAAACAAACTAACTAAAAGAATTTACTGCCAAAAAACCTGTCCCATGAGAAATATCAGAGTTCTTCAGACTGAAAAAATGGACACTAGAGGTTAATCCAGATCCATAAAAAGAAATAAAGTACACCAGCAAAAGTAATTTTAATGGTAAATAAATGAGTATGACTTCCAAATGCAAAATAGGTGAGGATGTGGAGAAAGTGGAACCGTCATACTCTGCTGGTGGGAAGGCAGAATCATAAAGCCACTTTGGAAACCAGTTTGACTATTCCACAAGAGGAGGAACTAATCATAGACTGACCACGTGATCCAGTAACTCCATTCCTAGGTATCGATTCAAGACAGAGGAAAGCATACTTGCACCCAAAAAAATGTGAATAAGTTTTCACAGCTTTGTTCATGTGATCAAAAAGTGAGAAACAACCCAAATGTGCATTGACTAAATCGTAAATAAGCAGAGAGGGTCTATCCCTGCAAAGGGATAGTATGTATACAGGAAAAGGAACTGAGTACTGATTCGTGCTGCAACATGAACTGGGAAAACATTAAGTTCTATGGAAGAAGCTACATGAAAGGGCATACGGTGTACCCAGAGTGAGTATATGCATAAAGACAGTAAATCTATGCTTGCCTGAAGATGGATTTGGGAGGGCAGGGAGGGACTGCAAAATACCTTCTTATTGGGGAGATGAACATGTTCTCAAAAACAGGTCACAGTGGGGTGACTGGGTGGCTCAGTGAGTTCAGTGACTGACTCTTGATTTCAGCTCAGGTCATGATCTCGGGGTCCTGAGATGGAGCCCCATGTTGGGCTCCATGCTGGGCGTGGAGCCTGCCTGAGGTTCTCTCCCTCTCTCTCCCTCTACCTCTTTCCCCTGGTTGCACTTCCTCTCTCTATTTAAAATAAATAAATTAAAACAAAAATAGGTTATGGCGATGGCTGGATAACTCTGAATATACTAAAACCAAGAAATTGCGTGCTTAACTCTGGATTTTACATGTGAATGAATTAAATGTCAGCAAAGCTATTGAAACACACACACACACACACACACACACACACACACACACATCATTTGGAGGCACTCAGGTTTTGACAGGCAGCGATAAATTGCCAGTTTTCAGTAACTTACATTAAGTGCCTCTGCTCGGAGACTTTAATCACCAGGACCCTCTCAAATAGTTGCTGCTGTTAATGGAAGAGAGCTCCAAATCCCGGGGTCAGAAGCAAGAGGGAAGCGAGTTTTCAGTCAGGCTGATGAAGTCATCCTCCCAAAGGTCCTAACCTCTGTTTTCTCTTATGTGTGAAAAGCATCCCCGAAAATGTCCTCCTTGGAATCACTTGTAATAAATAGTGTGGTTTTGCTGAAACCATGTCTGCTTCTGTGTGATCCAAGTCGTTCAGAGATTCTGCATCACACGGTCAACCTAAAACCCAGGGACTCGTGGGCATAAGTTGGCTGTGAGGGGCGCCCATCTCTTGTCGCTTTCAGATTTAGAAGATTTAACACCTGACAGGTACAGTGGGGAAACATACATCTATTACATCTTCTTTTTTTCAAAGAGAAAACTGATACCTGAAGAGGTCATTTTTTCACCGTGGTCCCTGAGATTTCCTTATTATGGGAGTCCAGACCAAGCTGCAAAGCTGAAAGGAATAGAAAGAAAATTCTTTGGGTGTCCTTGATTTAATGTCAGTGGGACCAATGCTGCCTCCCTTTCAACTCTATTTTTAATGCCTGTGATTGTCCCAAAGTGACTTTTCAGGAGGCTGATAGGCTCTGGAGCAGAAGCCCCAGAAACCACGGTAGAGGGTGGGCTTGCTGGTTGCACCCACCCCTGGTCAGGCATCGTGCACCTTCCCCCAGCCTGTGCTAAGCAATCTCACCAATTGGATTTAAGAACCCAGTTAAGTTTTGGAGGGCCTGGGTGGTGCAATTGGTTAAGCCTCAACTCTTGGTTTTAGCTCAGGTCATGATCTCAGGCTGGTGAGATGGAGCCCCACATCTCACTCTGCTCTCTGCATGGAGCCAGCCTCCCTCGGCCCCTCCCCCCTTCATGCTCCCTATCGCAAATAAATAAATAAATAAATAAATAAATAAATAAATAAATAAATAAATAAATATTTTTAAAAAAGAAACTAGTAAGTTTTTCCTTAGAAGCCAAGAGCATATGATAATTGTCTTTCTCTGATTGACTTATTTCGCTCAGCATAATACCCTCCAGTTCCATCCATGTCGTTGGAACTTGAGGGGCAGGGTGGGGGGTTGT